>CAIGQQ010033401.1:0-11950 GCA_903798035.1 Danio albolineatus
GTTTATGCGGTACTGTATATATACATACATATTTAGACTTTTTTTTTTCCAGGGCAACAGGTTCTCCAGCAGCAAATAACCATCAATATCAAATGTTCACCCCATCTGATATTTTAAACATTCCTTAAAATAAAGTATAATGTGTCCCATGGGAAAAAGTTGTCATGTTTAGACATTTAATAAGAATTTATTTTAGAGCAGTAATAACAATATCGAGAAATGTGATATTTTTATACAAGGTTATACCATCAGAATTATATAGCTGCCCATGCTGCATCGTGTTTGGTGCTTTGCTTGTTGTTAGAACGTGCTGTAAAATTCATAACCAAAAAGCCCTTGTTTCAAACCAATCTGAAAGCTTAGCTACATAATTTGCCTCAGTTTGACCTCAAATTTGAACAATAAACACCTTTAAATTGGAACTAAAACACAATAGATATGTGGGTAAAATATAGGCTAAATTCTACATTTGAGAAAATCTTTGCCATTTACATGAAATGCGATTATAACATAACCCAACACTATATCATGGCAATTCGTAACTTTTTGATTTAGTGGCTAATTCATATCAATTCGCATGATATAATTCGTTCAATTTAGTACAACTTGCTCATCACCCAATGACGCTTGGGTTTAGGGGCGAAGTTGGGTGCCATGCCTCCTTTTTAAAATCGTACATTTTTGTATGACTCAACTCGTAGGAATTCGTACTAGACTGACAAATAAATGTAAAATACTTACGTTTTCTCATAAAATCAGGCTGCATAACCCTATAGTGATGCTTTGCTAGCTAACAATGATCCATAATAACTTTTGAGATACAACAAGGCTTTAAGACTCAAGTCACCGCTGTCATCAAATGACATTTACCTTGTTTTGAGGAGGTAATTCAGTCATCTTTCCGATAATAAACTTCAGCTGTCTGGTACCACGGCACATAGATGGACATCCACTGCCTTTATTAGGTTGTCTTATTGACCGCAGGATATTAGCTCTCTTCATTATGCGTCTTCATTACCATTTTTCAATCAAGGTAATGCCGTAGAGATGGGAAATGGGCTAATGCTCAGTGACAGTGAAAGAAATAATGACTGGCGGTAATTTGGTAATTCTGAATCCGAAAAAGCAGTCTCACGTGCATCCTGTGCATGCACATTCAGATGCATTTATGCACAAAAGCAATTACGCATTCCCTCATTTCACTGCATTACTGTTTGTGAAGTTGCACTCCAAACACATTTAGTTGTAGCCAGTTATCCATCATGTCTGATCGTGTCATTCTGCAGTAATTGAACCCCCCGGGACACACACACACAAGATATATTTTCTGGTTTATCTGCATTTGCTTTGGTAAATCTCATTATAGCTTCCTCTTTGATAAATCAACAGCAGGGTTTGTAAACAAACTGGAAATGCTTGAAAGGTTGGAGTTTTATTCACAACCGTTACCAAGGTCCGAATGATGGTCTGAGAAACGCTAGGCATGTTTCTAACTTGCTATTTTTGTTTTGGAATATCACATAAAAAAGCTTAATGAAAATGCAGAGATGCGCATAAATTATGACAGTGTGCATTAAAAAACTTACGCGCTTAACAGAGTAGAATACACTAGGGATGCACAATATTGGGAAAATATGCGATATTTTATTTTGCTGCGATTTAAATTGGGATATGAATACAATTTCGGCAGATGACTTGAATAGCTCTATTTGGAATGAAATCATTAACTTCGATTGATTGTAATAATCATACAGAGGAGTGAAAGAAACTGCAAGAATAAATAAATAAATAAGATAGAGCAAAGATAAAAGTGAAATAAGTAGTCATCTATTTAGTTACAATAATATGATACAATATTATCATGATGGCGGTTCATTCTGCTGTGGCGACCCCGGATTAATAAAGGGACTAAGCCGAAAAGAAAAAAAAAATATATTATCATGATATTTTGCCCTCGATAATGATAGATCACGATATCAGCAATATTCATTCATTCATTCATTCATTCATTTCTTTTCGGCTTAGTCCCTTTATTAATCTGGGGTTGCCACAGCGGAATGAACCGCCAACTTATCCAGCATCTGTTTTACGCAGCGGATGCCCTTCCAGCTGCAACCCATCACTGGGAAACATCCATACATTCTCATTCACACACATACACTACGGACAAGTTAACTTACCGGTACCCATTTCTTTGGACTTGGGGAAACCAGAGGACCCGGAGGAAACCCATGCAACCACAGGGATATCAACAATATATCACTAGAAAACCATCCACAATATATCATGATATTTGTAAATGAAGAGGGAAAAAGGCATCAAAAAGTTATAAGATGTATTTCTTTTATTAACAGCACATATATTTCTATTTCAATTGGAATTGCAAGATTTGATCCACCATTACGAGAAGCGCCACCTCATGAATATCAATATTTTGTCCTTCCCCTATTATTGAATAATCAAATGTAATGTAGAATGTAAACACTGTACATTCTTCATTGCTGATCAACAATAATAATGAGTCTGGTTTCTCTCGAGGTTTTTTTAATTCTTCACTTTCGCCAGTTGGTGAAGTTTTTTCCTCGCCGCTGTCGCCACTGGCTCGCATGGTTCAGGACTTGTAGAGCTGCGCATCGATGGATCACTCTTCAGTGTTTGGACTCTCAGTAGAGAATATTAAACCACACTGAACTGAACTGAACTCCAACACTAAAAACTGGACTGACACTGTTTCAATTTATGTGAAGCTGCTTTGGCACAATCTACATTGTAAAAGCGCTATACAAATAGAGGTGAATTGAATTGGAAAAAAAATAATAATCCCAACTCCAACTCCACATTGCAGATGCTGTGATGTGACTATTGCGAATGCACACATTTAGCTATCGATGCTGAAATGATATATTGTGCAGCCCTAGAATAAACTTTTCATCCAATTAAAATGAAAAAATTGTGCATAAACTATGATGGAAATACATTTACCAAATAAATTTCAACATGCGCATCAAAAAAGTCATGCGATTGTGTATTAATTGATCATGCGATAACAAAAACGGGCCCAATGGGACGCCACTGAAGGACAAACCAGAGGACTGACCATATTGTAAAACATCTAAAATGTTGTTTTGGTCATTTTTAAATCCCTCAGCCAAAGTCCATCATGAAAGTGGTTGGGTTTTATTAGTTTGACAACTATTTTGAGCATCAGAGATCCCAAAGATCTCCAATCTTGTATCTCCAAATACTACCACACACTCATTGCATTTTGTCTTTTGAGGCCTAGTAATTTATTATACAAAACAAAATGCACTCATTGGCTTCTCCTAACACAGCAAATTCCGTTTTTCTTTTTGATATTTGGCACCAGTTCTTCAGGAAGTGACGATTTTGTTCTCTTTGACTCATTAGATGGAAACTATGCCTTATTCGCAAATGTTTTATGTGATATTTCAGTAATATTATAACAGAAACATATAGCTACTGTGTTGTATTGTAGTGTGACACTGTGTAAAACTCAGAGGGCGATGCCATATAAACAGTATGGTTAATGAGCTCGAGCGTTCGGTTCTTTATCCCCACTGAACTCCACAGCAGGGGACTGAGGAGGGCAGTTTGTCTGTGTCACATTAGCCGGAGACTATAGGGAAAATAGTTGTTAACTAGGCTCAGAGCTCACAAATAATTACGAGTGTTTATCAAACATCAGTATTGTTGTCTTAGAGGTTAGTGATTTGAACAAATTCCTAACGTTAAAGCTAAACTACACTACATTTGCCTCTCTAGAGGTAATAAAAAAGTGCATTTGTCTTGCAGAAGAACACTGTTTTGTTTCTGCTAAAGTCCCGACAACTCAAAAATTAGTTTTTTTAAAATCATTTGGTAAAAAAAAAGATGGTTTTAAGAAATGTATTTACATTATACACATATTTTGCTATATTATACATATATAAAGTGTAGTTCTTGCAAATCTCATCCTTTTTTTTTTTTTGGAAACACTAATTTTACAACTCATGAATCCATTCAGCTGATATCCGGGTCTTGAGGGAGCACTTTTAGCTTAGCTTAGCATAAATCATTCAATCGGATTAGAACATTAGCATCTTGCTCAAAAATTTCAAAAAGAGTTTAAATAATTTTTCTATTTAAAGCTTGATAATTCAAGTTGACTCTTAAATCACAGAGAATTAAAATATTTTGAAACTGATAAAGGGGCGCCACGGTGGCTTAGTGAGTAGCACGTTCGCCTCAAAGCAAGAAGGTTGCTGGTTCGAGCCTCGGCTGGGTCAGTTGGCATTTCTGTGTGGAGTTTGCATGTTCTCCCCGTGGTTGCGAGGGTTTCCTCCGGGTGCTCCGGTTTCCCCCACAAGTCTAAAGACATGTGGTACAGGTGAATTGGGTTGGCTAAATTGTCTGTAGTGTATGAGTGTGTATGGATGTTTCCCAGAGATGGGTTGTGGCTGGAAGGGCATCCGCTGTGTAAAACAAATGTTGGATAAGTTGGCGGGTCATTCCGCTGTGGCGACCCCTGATTATTAAAGGGACTAAGCCGAAAAGAAAATGAAATGAATGAAACTGATAAAGCACACAATGTTTTCTGTGAGGGTTGGTTTAGGGGTACAGAGACATAACATACAGTCTGTACAGTATAAACATCATAATTTCTACAGGAATTCCCCACAAAGATAGCATTAAAAGTGCGTGTGACATGGCAAGTATTACAAGATTTCAAAAGGCTTATATATCATTCAGAATGAGATTTTTTTTCAGAAAGTAAATCAGCAAGGGGATAGTATTGGGGTAGGGCAATAAAAATTCAGTCTTTATAGTAGAAAAACAATAGAAACCTATGGAATGTCCTTACAATAACAGAAATAAAGGTGTGTGTTTGTGTGTGTAAAGATTTTTACATCTGTAGGTGGCACTGTGTAGCTAAAGTCAAACAGATGCCTTTCAGGTTCAATCCCACAGTTCCCTCCAGAGCTGTAAAAAGACGGATCTCTGACAATAATGGTCTGTTTGCTCTGAAGCCTTGAAGTGAGATTTTAGCTTCCCGGCCGTGGAGTGACTGGCTGCTGACCTTTTGGGTTTGTGTTTTCACACAGCAGCGCTGTGCGAAACTGTACATTTATTGATTTCCCTTGTAGATGTGGAAACAGGGTCACGATTAATATTAATCAGCACAACAAGAGTGAAGAGTGTTTATAATAATGTTTTTATAATGTGTGTGTGTGTGGTCATGGTTGACTTTCCATCTAAGACATCTCTAAAAACCCTTTCACTTGTGCCAGTGTCGTGCAGTTTGAATTACACAAAGCATTGTAAATTACAGCTAATTCAAATTATAAAGAATATACACAAATATTAGTTTTAAATAAAAAGTTTGTTTTTCTCAATATAGAAAATCTCTACATAAAGTTTTTTTTAAATCAAAGCTTTACCAACTACATAGAAATACCATCGCAAGCATGTAACAAAAGCATTTTGAATGTAAAATGTAAAAATAAAATGAATAAACACATTCATATGAGCAATTGCAGCTTTACGGATGTGACATTTGCAGTAAAAACTCAAAACATAAATTCACTGCACAACCCAAAAGAAATAATGCTAATCAAAAGGATAAGAGTTGCTCTCTATAGAACAAAAATCATTGATTTTATTTTATTTAACATTTTTGCATTTATGTGGGAAAAGCTTTGTTATGGATGTGACACTTTTCCGTTATGGATATGAAACGGGCAGTTATGTGACATTGGTAAATTAACTATAATAGTTTAAAAATATTGACAGAGACATTTTTGAGTATTTCTAAAGTACTTTAAAATACTTTCTCACACAAAAAAATGTAGAAACAGTTTCAGTTTCAGTTTGGTGAAAACTTTATTTTCTTTTGTTAGTCCATTCATCCAACTCTACCCCTTGGTGATTTACTGAAAAAAATTCTGTATGATATATAAGCCTTTTGAAATCTTGTATATCCTCTCACAATCACAGAGACACACAGACACATTTTTAATGCTATCTTTGTGAGTCCCCATTAAAGTTCCATAGAAATTATGATTTTTATTCTGTACAGACTGTATATTCTGTCCCACTATCCCAAAACCAATCTGCACTTCAACAATTTAAAATACTTTAAATATCTGTGATTTAAGAGTCAACTTGAATTATCAAGCTTTAAATAAAAAAGTTATTGAAACTCTTTTTGAAATTTAAGTAAATGCTAATGGTCTAATCCGATTCAGTGATCTATGCTAAGCTAAGCTAAAAGTGCTCCAGCAAGACCCGCAGATCGACTGACTGAATTCATTAATTTTTCTTTGGCTTAGTCCCATTATTCTTTAGGGATCACCACAGTGGAATGAACCACCAACTTATCCAGCATATGTTTTACACAGCAGATGCCTTTCCAGCTGCAACTCAGTACTGGTAAAACATCCATACACACTCATTCACACACACACACTACAGACAATTAATAAATAGCGCATGTCTTTGGACTGAGAGGAAATTCGGAGAACCCAGAGGAAACCCACACAAACGCGGGGAAAACATGCTAACTCCACACAGAAATGCCAACTGGCCCAGCTGGGACTCGAACCAGCGTCCTTCTTGCTGTGAGGCGACAGTGCTAACCACTGAGTCACCGTGTCGCCATTGTCATGAGGTCTAACAACAGAAAAGTTATTATTTTATTGAACACCCTGGTGACATTTCAACAACATTCACTTCCAAAAGATCTTGACATTTCAGTGCAATCTCCTACAATAATGTAAGCTGAAAATACATCATTGCATTTGAAGAGTTATTGATCATTTTCAATGGGAGTTGTGCAGTAAAAACAGCAGGAGGTGAAAAAAACACCACTAATGATCCTCTCTCTGCTGTAACCAAAGTCAGAATTACCAGTTTTGTATTCTTATAACAGGTTTTGCACTAATGAAATGCAGCACAATCACTACAAATATATATATTAAATATTTTAAAGCACTAAAAAGTTCCCACAATCTTAATGCCGGACTGTTTGTTCAGCCTACAGCCGTGGTGACTCCCATTCTAATGCAAATAATGCTCATATATAGACAAAATGGCTTGAGTCTGGCCTGGATCAATTGTGCCTCTGGACTCATGGCATTTATGGAAATTATGATCATAGATCAATACATCCCGCTTACTGCAACTCAATTCTAATTGATCTGTTGTTGGGGAACGGGATACAGAGGGCAAGACAGACTTTCTCGGCCTGAGAAAATGAGCTACTTTGTCTTTGCTGCGGTTTGGAAAAACACTTCAAACAGAGACGGAAGGAAAGGTTATTTCTGCCCAGAATTATTCTTGCTTTATGATAAAGAGATTATTTCATATAATAGATCCGAATGAACCCATCTAGGCCGCTTTTATCTTGCTTTCTACTATTTCGTGAGGCAGAACAAACCTAAAAGGAAGTTATTTTGCCTTCCTTTTGAGTGTAATGAGATTTGCACACATACTTTGATTATATTTAAAGTCCCTTTAAAGAAAATCGCTTCACTCTGTTGCCATTTTGGTACTTTCACCATCATACAAGTCATGCAATTACAGCTCAATTTGATTTAGAAAAACTGATTGTTTTATTAATGCAATAATATTAATGAGAGTAATTAATCATAATGTAACTTCTTTAGCACAAAAATGATGGAAAACTGAAAAACAAAATCAGATTTATCATTCCCGAAAAAAGACAATGCCAATATTAAAGTGCATGGGGGAAAAAAAAATAAAAATAAAGGAGGAAAATGGGAAAAAAGGGGAATAAATAGTGAAATTCTGCAAAACAACAACAACAACAACAACAACAAATATATATATTCTGTGTGGAGTTTGCTTGTTCTCCCCATGTTCACGAGGGTTTCCTCCGGGTGCTCTGGTTTCCCACAACTCAAAGACATGCTCTATAGGTAAATTGAATAAACTAAATTAGCCGTTGGGTATGAGTGTGTGTGTAAATGTGAGAGTGTATGGGTGTTTCCCAGTAATTGGAAGGGCATCTGCTGCATAAATCATATGCCAGAATAGTTGACGGTTCATTCCGCTGTGGCGACCTCTGAAATAGAGACTAAGGTGAAAGAAAATGAATGAATAGTTTCATTATATTTTATAAACTCGAACGCATATAACTTTAGTTTTATTTAACTTTTTGAACTTTTCCTACTTTTTAGCTTAAATCTATGCACCAAAGCATTGAAGATTGCAAATTATTTAAACTGAACGTCATTTTCGCTTCTACGCTCAAAAGTAGTGCCGACAGTTAATGGATTAATACAGTATATTGATGATTATAACTAAAATGATCAAGTATCTTTTTTAAAAAAAAGTCTAGATCTATATGGTAAAGCAACAATCCCCACATAGCAAACAGACTTGGCCCAAATGTGGCCTCATTATGGCACTGCTGGCGTATGTGTTGCCGGCACTGGCATGCATAATGTCAGCCAAATGTGGGTCATACATGGCAATGATGGCACTGCATGCATGACGGCAAACTACATTTGGACCAGTTGTGGATGGGACATGTGTGGCCCAGATGAGTGTAGCTATTGTTCACATTGTTTAGGTAACATTAGGCTGGGTTATGGCTAGGCCCACACGGAATCTGCGCGTGCAGAATTCCGCAGATTTCTGCAGATTTTTAGCCCATCATTGATTCTGTTTATAAACTTGAGTAAATGTGTGTAAATGTATATTTAATCAGTTTTCAAATTAATTTCAGTTATAATACCGACTAATATGAAAATATTCATGTGATTTATTTACTATACAGTTTCATTCATTCATTTTCTTTTCGGCTTAGTCCCTTTATTAATCCGGGGTCGCCACAGCGGAATGAACCGCCAACTTATCCGGCATTTTGTTTTACGCAGCGGATGCCCTTCCAGCCACAACCCATCTCTGGGAAACACATTCATACAATCTCATTCACACACATACACTATGGACAATTTAGCTTAACCAATTCACCTGTACCGCATGTCTTTGGACTGTGGGGGAAACCGGAGCACCCGGAGGAAACCCACGCAACCACGGGGAGAACATGCAAACTCCACACAGAAATGCCAACTGGCCCAACCGGGACCTGCCCCAACCGGGGATCGAACCAGCGACCTTCTTGCTGTGAGGCGAACGTGCTACTCACGCGCCACCGTGGCGCCCTTACTATACAGTTTGTAAAGTACTATTTTCTGTCATTTAGTAGATATTTTCTATGAGAGACTTGCTTTGTTTACCAAATAAAGTTGATCTAATTGGATTCGCTTTGTAAACATTAAATACAAGTTAAAAAGGTATTACTTTTTATTTCATATATTAAGGTTTTATTTATGATACTCCCAAAATCACTCCGCATAAATCCGCAGATTTTTAACAAAATACTCCGCAGAAATAGCAAAAAATGTCCGCAGATTCCGTCTGGCCCTAGTTATGGCTTTTGGGGTTTAAACTATTAGCTGAGAATTGGTACCAATAATAAACCTGTTTTGGCCCAGTTCAGGGCCAGTTAAGGGTGATAATTGGCTGAGATTCAGGCCGGTTATGGCCCATGTGTGGCCCATGTCTTTAATCCAGTTATGGGCCACTTCAGGGTTGCCATTTTTTGCGGTACTTGGGCCAAGGGAAAAGTTATTGTGTGTCCCGGAGCTGGGCCAGAAAACATTTGCTATGTGGGTCCTTGGGCTTAATTTTTTTTCCCGCACGACATTTATGCAATTTTATCAGCTCCTCTCAAAGCTCACCCTCCCTGAATGAATTTATTTTGCTATTGTACCTCAAAATGCTTTCAATATGTGTCATAATTAGCAACAGCGAACTAATCTAAACACAACAATTGAAAAAGAAATGCATGTTAAAGCCTCACTCAGCTTCTTTTATCTGGAGTCAGTTGAACAGCATTCACTAAAAGCCGGCCTTACGATTTCCCTCTACCCTTTCATAAGGACTCACTCGTTCTTTGAAGCTTTTCTTTTCCTTCTGGTTTCTCTCGAGACCCTCATGCTACTTTTCTTCCTTTCACTATAGAAGTCAAGCGAAATCTTCCATACCATTGCTTTGAACGCTCAGCACATTCGGGGTCATTTCTGAAGCGGCACTTCAAAGACCGAGGCTAGAGTTCGTGTCACGCCAGCGGCTCCTAGATCAGGGATGCGATCCGACTGTTGAAACAAAAAAGGAGCACGTCAGTCTCATAATCTCTGTCAATACAACTTTTCTTTTGATGTGTCTGAAGGCTGAGGGATTTGTGTGTGTCAACACGTTTTCGTGGTTTAAGTAGCTTAGCATCATCAATAAAACCTCTTTAAAATTCTTTGCGACAATATATCTGTTGATATTTGCGCAAAACAGTAGTTTATATCATAAGCCCTTAATTGTATAAGCGTGAGTTTATTTTTTTGGGTGAACTATCCCTTTAAGTAAAGCAATTAATCACTTTTATCAGTGTATAAAAACTATAAAACACCATTTCCTTTTACAAAACACCCCTAGTCACTACTGTTTAATTCATGACTTGGAAAACATGGCGTGTAACGAAAGAATATTCTGCTCAGCCAGTGTTTCTGTTTGCTTTTGTTATTGTTGTCTTTCTTTGAACACCTATGACTCTGAGGTCAGACAGAGAATGGCTGAAGACTGTTAAAACTCCTCTCAGAGAAAGTGTTGCAGGGTTCATAGGCAGCCCTGAGAAAAACAGGACGTGAACAGAGACATATGATGAGACTCGGGGCTCTGCTAAAACCTGACCACCAGCAGAGGGTGACACAGACTGATCTCACGAGGAAATGAAACTATTTTATGTTTTGTCAATTTAGTGGCTGATTCGTGAAAAGTTCAGTCATGTGAAAGTATACGATTTTTAAAAGTGTCGTTCTGGGGATGAGCAAATATATAAGATCATACAAATTCATTAAAAAGAATCAGCTACTAAATCAAAAAGTTGTGAATTGGCGTGAGATAGTGTTGGGTGACACTATGGACGCATGGACATTCAAGAGTTAGTTCACCCAAAAATGGGTTTCTTGGGTGTCAACGTCTGCTGCTCTTTTCCAACATTCTTCAGAGTATCTTGTTTTGCGTTCAACAGAAAAAAGAAATTCATAAACATTTGGAACTACTCGAGCCTGAGTAAACTAAAGTTTATCATTTTTTTTCTCCTGTTAGTAATGTCAGAATGTTTAGACGTCATGAGGTTTGGATGGGTTGGGCTCAGATTTACAGAAAACTGGTGATGAATGCTGATGTTAAATCAGTAAAAGTAAGGTCAATTTTTCTCCAATGTCCTATATGGTGTTGGTATAATTTGCATAATTTGCATCTTTATGACAACCGACCTGAAGAGAAAATATAAAACTAAAATAAATGTACATGTAAAGTACATTTATAAACATATAACCAAATAAACTGATGATCAAATGGAGATATGGTGGTTCGACATGTTAATAGAGGGATGGATGAATAGATGGACTGAAGAATAGATGGATGGATGGATGGATGGATGGGTGGATGGATTGACAATGATAGATGGATGGATTGATGGATGGATGGGCTGAAGGATAGATAGATAGTTATGAAGATTGACAGACAGACAGATGATGGATGGATGGATGGATTGGATGAGATAGAAAAGATGCATGGGTGGATGGATGAATGGATGGATGGTTGGACTGAAAAATAGATAAATGGATAGATGGATGGATGGATGGATGGATGGATGAATAGAGAAACTGAAGAATAGATGGGTGGATGGACTGAGGAACAGATGAATGGATGGATGGACTGACTAAAGGATGGATGTATGTATGGATGGATGGATGGACGGACGGATTGAAGAATGTATTATTGGATGGGCTGTAAGACAGACAGACAGACAGACAGACAGAAAGATAGATAGATAGATAGATAGATAGATAGATAGATAGATAGA
>CAIGQQ010033402.1:0-11636 GCA_903798035.1 Danio albolineatus
GATAGATAGATAGATAGATAGATAGATAGATAGATAGATAGATAGATTCAGAGCTCAAGGGGATCTTTTGTTCTTCGCTCTTTCTTCACAGATTTGATCTCTAATCAAAGCTTGTTTTGACGGTGACCACTGATCCATCCTATAATTGCCTTGATTATGCCTGACCCATCATAAGCGCGAGAAGATGAACAATCCCACTGACAGACCACTAATCTGACTGTAAATATGACTGTTTCACTGAACGTTTTCAGATCTGCATTTTAAATGATCAAAAACAACATCAACAACAAAAAACTGAATAATTTGATTGTACACTAAAAATCTCAATTTAATAACTCATACTTGATTTCTGGAACTAAATCAGCCATCCGATCAGTTCAAAAGAGCCATTAGAAGAGATGTCAACATTAGTGAATCTCTATGAAGAGTGGTAAATGAATGAATTAAGCTAACAAGACAGTGCTAAGCGTCCAGCTGGCTCCAAAAAGCTGAAGAATGTGTTAGCGTATCGCGTCCTCACTGAACGCGGTGGGCATGTGTTGCACTCTCCAACAGTGTTTTTCATTGTGATAAATGAACAGTGCCATACAGTCATATTAAAGCAGCGAGTTTTCACGCCAGCCAGCTGTTCCCTCAGCTCCACAATCCCCTCAATTTAAGTTCATCACAACCTCACCAAGCCAATTCCTGTTATTAGCGGTATTACCTCCACCCTGTTTGCTTTTGTTCGAAATGTACCTCATAATTGGCCAAATCGCTGTTAGACATTTGCAGCAATTAGGCAGGAAATTAGGAACGTCGTGCTCACTCCGGAATTGCCGTAGTTTTTCATCACAGGATTTGTTCCTAGCGTTAGCATGTCATAATGAACTTTAATTAAGCAGCTTCCCAAATGTAGCGGAAATTGCAGAGCGTGCGAGATGTATGCTAGCGAGGCGGGGAAAGATTTGTGACAATCCTCTAATTTGATCCATTAGGCACAGGTGTACGTCTGTGCTAATGCTAGCGCTTCTTACTTAGCGCCTGCCAATGTGTGAAGATTTCAGGTCGTGGCTGATTTTTTATTTTCATTTTTCAGAAGGGCGGGTTAAAAATTGTTTCCAGGGAACCAGAAGGGTTATTAAAAACAACAACAATTCTATTCACAGTCATGTCGTTTCAAACCTGTAGGCTAAAGAGAAATTTTAAATAAAAATTAGCCTGAATATTAAATTTAAAAATATGTTTTCATTGAGGTGACACGGTGGCTCAGTGGGTAGCACTGTCACCTCACAGCAAGAAGGTCGCTGGTTTGAGCCCCGGCTGGTTCAGTTGGCATTTCTGTGTGGAGTTTGCATGTTCTCCCAGTGTTGGCGTGGGTTTCGTCCGGGTGCTCTGTTCTCCCCCACAGTCCAAACACATGTGCTATTGGTGCCCATAGTGTATCAGTGTGCATGTGAGAGTGTTTGGGTGTTTCCCAGTACTGGGTTGCAGCTGGAAGGGCATCCGCTGTGTAAAACATATGCTGGATAAGTTGGCGGTTCAGCGACCCCTGATGAATAAAGGGACTAAGTCGAAGGAAAATGAATGAATGATCTTTGAATATGCAGCAACTTTGGAGTACCGCTGATGCCTTGTATTCTTGACATCACATTTTCACATTAATAATTTGTAATTAATAATCATAATTGTATTTTTGTTACATTTTCACTTTCAGTTTAAGCATATATTTTTGTGCTATGCCTTTGTTTTAAATTTCCACGAGGAAGAGGCAATTTTTCCCACTCCTTGTAAGGTCTACACTAAACCTATGCACTTATTTTTCTGTATTCAAACCAGGCTCATTCTGAAAACGTAGCTCTGTATACATTTCCGGAGAGCTTCAAATAGGTCCCAGGAGGTATGTTTTATTTTTGCAGTTTTTGTTTTCGCTAATCCACCTGAGGCCACTGTCGCATTCCTGCCAACATTTGGTTTTGACATTCCAGGAGATTACCAAGGGGGGAGGGAAGAAGAGATTTATTTTCATAAAATACAAATGAAGACATATAGCAAAATGATTCTCATATCATTTTTTAAATGTTTTATTGTGACTTTTAACATTGTTTGTAAAATATTAAATTCAACAATTCCAGTACGTTTACTCACCCACAGGTCATCCAACTCATACACTATGCATTTTTTTTCTTCAGTAGAATGGTGACGGTTTTTCAGATTAAAAATAAAAATACAAAAAAGCAAAATAAACATACAAATGAGCCCAAAGCAATATCCATGGCTCCAGGGGACACAATGAGGGTCTTGTAAAGCGAAACGATAACAATAAACTCTCTTGAATTTAATATTATTAATAATTTCAACATAATTTACAATTTTAGTGCCAGTGTGATTTTACATGCTGAGTGATGTAGTTTTTCCCACTGTGTCCGACATTAAAATCAATATGACACACCTTGCAGAAAGCGTGGCCGTCGTCAAGGTGTCTTCTAGACAAAAACTTGAATTCTTCCGTCCAGCTGTTGGTAAATTTACATGTATATATTTTTTTCTTTGCCGAAGCACAACCTGACTCTTTTCCTTCCATCATGTGTACTACTACTGACGCAGCTGCTTGCTGCCACTGCCACCGTTCAAGTTCCAAGTCGCATCTACCTCCTGCGCAGAAATCAACAGCGCACTTCAGTTTTAACGTATGTTGTCAGATTGAGGTAAAATATGTTACAAGATTTGAATATTGCGTCAATTGTGTGAGGTAATGAACTTCATTCAAGATCTGGCAACTTGACAAATATGAACAAAAGTGCTTTTTTTGAAAGTTTCCCAGGAGAAAGACCAAACCAGGAGGGTGGCGGGAGATGGATGTGAAATACCGGACACTCCCAGGAAAAACGGAAGTGTTGGCAGGTATGCAATATCGACTGACTGACTGACTGACCAACCAACCAATAACCATCACCCTCCCCTTCCCTAAACCCAACCGATAGCATTTTAAAAAGCACTGATTGACCAGCGCCCACCCATTTCACTAAACCCAACCGACAGTGTTTTCAAAAGCAATCCAGAAAAAGAAAAGCCTTGGCCACATTCTTACAATGTTATTTACTTGTTTATTTTATTTTTTGGCTTTTGTCCTACATGCTTTTTGGAACCATTCTTCATCTGACTCAAACCCCGCCATCGCAGTCAACTCCTCTCTTTGTTTTAAATCCGCTGATGTATGCAAGTCACTGGAAAAACAGGTAACAGTGGTAAAGCCGTCCATACAGAGGTAAGCAGTCAGCTGGTAAGTCATACCGCCCTGTAGCATTCGGTTTTAAATAAAATGCAGCCAAAAATAATTAGTGATCTGCAGAAATGTATATAGGGCTATGCTTTCAGAATGAGACTATGTTGCTTGTATCCCTGACTGGTTGTAGTGCTTGACTTTTGTTCCCAATTGAAGAAGGTAGTGATCAAGGATGATATATTTAGCTAACAAAGTAATGATGTTGTGCTGTAACTACTTTTATGAGGTCACGGAAGTGGGCCTACATACGACCTGAAACCACCTAACCAGTCTCTTCTTGACTTTAATCAGTCATGAACAGAGAGGGCTTTGTTTTGTCTGTTTGTAGACATGGTTGAAGGCTGTTTTCATAGCTTAAAAGATGCTTTGTTCGTGAGTTAGTGATTAAAGGAACAGAGAACTGCCACAGCTGCCCGCAAGAACCCACAGAGGACCTTTAAAAACAGCAAAAAAAGTGTTGTCAGTTTTTTTTATATATGACAAATTTAGAGGATGCTGTTCTCAAGGATCAAATCATTTGAAAGTCTGAAGGATTATCTGAAACTGAAGATGTAATAAGTATTGATGCTTAAATTAGAATACAGTGAACATATAAAAATGCTATTAAAGAGGAAAATGACATTGAAAAATTAAATAGAATTGGTTGAAATAGTTTTTTAAGTTGTACATATTTAACATTCATGGCCGGTCTCCTCCGGGTGCTCCGGTTTCCCACAAGTTCAAAGACAAGCGCTATAGGTGAATTGTTCGTTTTATTTTCGGCTTAGTCCCATTATTAATCCGGGGTCGCCACAGCGGAATGATCCGCCAACTTATCTAGCATTTTGTTTTACGCAGCCCTTCCAGCTGCAACCCATCTCTGGGAAACATCCATGCATTCTCATTCACACTCATACACTAGGGACAATTTAGCCTGCCCAATTCACCTATATCACGTCTTTGGACTTGTGGGGGAAACTGGAGCACCCGGAGGAAGCCCACGCGACCACGGGGAGAACATGCAAACTCCACACAGAAATGCCAACTGGCCCAGCCGAGGCTCGAACCAGCAACCTTCTTGCTGTGAGGCAAACGTGCTACTCACTACGCCACCTAACCTAACCTAAATTAGCCATAGTGAATGAGTGTGTACGGATGTTTCACAGTACTAGGTTGCAGCTGAAAGAGCATCCGCTGTGTGAAACATATGTTGGAATAGTTGGCCTTTTACATTTTACACAAGTGCTGTGGAAAACTGTCATTTTTATGAAGAAAAAAACCCTGTAAAGCAGTGTTCCTCAACTGGTGGGTCGCGGGAACATTTTTAGTGGGACGCGGAGTGTGTGGTCAAAAAAAAAAAAAAAAAGATAATAATAATTTATTTTGCTTATACCGAACTTTTATTTTGAAATGCGCGCGTGACAACAGTTCAGTTTAGTTCGGTAACTGAACATTTCTCTACCCTAACCGCTGTTTACAGTATTTATCGTTTTTACTTTGTAATATTTCTATAATTTGATACATTTTGTTAAATGACAGCAATAAAATATTGTTTATTTGTAAGTCTTTGTGATTTTCTTATGATTTATCTGTGACTACTTGTGTATGTTAACAAACAAATTAATCATAATTTCTAAAATTATAGTTCCTAAAAAATTGGGTCGCGGCTTATGACCATGTAAAAATGTGGGTCCCGTGGCCAAACCAGTTGAGAACCACTGCTGTAAAGGACAATATTTGTCTTTAAAGTTTAGAAGAAATGTATTTAGATAAATGATGGATTAAATGAAGGATACTGGGCAGATGTGTTGATGAGATTGCATGAAATACAGCGAAGACAATGTCCTCAAAGATCTCAAGTTGAAAAAAAAAGGTTTTGGTAACTCCTGAAAATGCAATCAGATTGGTTTGTTTGTTCTGATTGATGCTAGATGCAATTAAATACACCCACGTAAAGTGCAAAGCAATCATTTGCATGCATACTAATGTAGGGAGCGTGGAGCGCAAGCATGCATGAAGAATTTACACGATGCACAAACATACAGTTGAAGTCAGATTTATTAGCCCTCCTGAATTATTAGACCACCTTTATATTTAACGGAGAGAAGATTTTTAAACACTTTTCTAAACATAATAGCTTTAATAACTCATTTCTAATAACTGATTTTGTTATCTCTGCCATGATGACAGTAAATAATATTTAACTAGATATTTTTCAAGACTTCTATACAGCTTAAAGTGACATTTAAAGGCTTAACTAAGTTAACTAGGCAAGTTAGTGTAATTAGGCAAATCATTGTCTGACGATGGTTTGTTCTGTAGACAATCTAAAAAATATATAGCTCAAGGGGGCTAATAATTTTGACCTTAAAATGGTTTTAAAAAATTTAAATCTGCTTTTATTTTGGCCGAAATGAAACAAATAACAGTTTCTTCAGAAGAAAAAATATTCTAGGAAATACTGTGTAAAATTCCTTGCTCTGTGAAACATCATTTGGGAAAATGGACAGAAGGGCTAATAATTTTGACTCTTGACATCTTGTACCTCCTAATTCAGTTTCACTGACCTGGGAAGTGTGTTTTATTTCTGTTTAATGGTGGTTTGATAAGAAGAGCAGAACTGCATCATGGGGAAGTCAAGTCCGGTGCAAATCTCCTCTTCATGAGATCAAATAAAGGAAGCTGGTTTTTCTATAAACAGACAGACAGTGTATTCAGATGACCTGTTCCCTTTGCTTCAAAAGTTCACAGAGAACAAACTACTCAGTTCCACCCAAAACAGGAAGGACTGGTGAACGATAGTAACAAAGGTATCTTTGATACATGATCCTTCGAACCCACAATACACTTTGTATTCTTACTGTTTAAACGCCATAGTAAATGGTTTTGCACAATGCACAGTGAATGCAAAATGTCTGCAGTGTTGTGCTACGCTGTAAAAAATTCTGCCCTAAATTTTTTTAGTATGAGTGGCACGGTGGCTTAGTGGTTAGCACTTTCGCCTCCCAGCAAGAAGGTAGCTGGTTCAAGTCCCGGATGGGCCAGTTGGCATTTCAGTGTGGAGTTTGCATGTTCTCCCCGTGTTCGTGTGGGTTTCCTCCGAGTGCTGCAGTTTCCCCCACAGTCCAAAGACATGCGCTATAGGTGAATTGAATAAACTAAAATGTCCGTTATGTATGAGTGTGAATGAGTGTGTGTATAGATGTTTCCCAGTACTGCAGCTGGAAGGCATTCGCTGTGTTAATATTTCCTGCAAGTTGGCGGTTCATTCTGCTGTGGCAATTCCTGATTAATAAAAGGACTAGTCAAAAGCAAAATAAATGATGACTGAACAATATATGGTTGGGACAAACACAAAGACAAACAAGAGAGCTGGCAGCAGGGACGTGGGCAGCACTAAAGAAAAGAACAAAACCCAAACAAAGTCTAACTTGCCAGAAACATCTAATTAAATATATGAAAACAAAATAAATAAACACACAAAGAGGTCTTCCGAGTCTAATACAGTACCTATCCTACTCTATCTATCCAAAAGTACAAAGGGTGGCGCTTGCCCCATTACCTAATGTACTAAACACAAGAGTGTGTTGCAAAATGTATGTCACATGACCTTCTTATACTGTAAAAAAATAAAAAGTTGAGTTAACTTAAAATTTTATAGCAACCGGCTGCAAAGAAATTGTGAGTTTATTGAGCTTCAGTGGTTGAAGTTGTGCCAAATTAATTTTTTAAGTTGACCAAAAAGGCTGGTTCAAGTCAAGTATACTTTACGGAATAATTTAGCACAACTTCAAACGCTGAAGCTTAATAAACTCAATATCTTTGCAGCCGGTTGCTTTAAATTTTTAAGTTAACTCAACATTTTATTTTTTGATGATATGGAGAAATCAAAATTTAAAGTCTCCTCAACTTATTTTTTTACTTTCATTGAACAAAGAGTACCAAACATGCAGTTGAATCATTTTTATGAGTAAATTCAACTCTGAGCCCAAAAATATGTCCACCTAACTTACAATTTTAAACTAAGTGAACAATTTGTAAGTTGGGTTTTTTACAGTGTACCTGTCCGCTTCGTCCGAGCCTGGCAAACAACAGGATGAATGAGTAATAAAAAATGGTATAAAACTTTAAGTATGAGCAGCTAAACATTTTATTATGATCATTAAATAAAAAAGAGGCAACTGTATATGCTATACGTCCATAATAATGCCTCTCATTTGCAGGCAAGCTGTGTCTATAAAGCATTGAGCACTGGTTTCATTCATTCATTTTCCTTTGGCTTAGTCCCTTTATTCATCAGGGGTCGCCACAGCGGAATGAACCGCCAACTTATCAGCATATGTTTTACACAGCGGATACCCTTCCGGCCCCAACCCAGTACTGGGAAACATCCATACACTCTCATTCACACACATACACTAAGGCAAATTTAGCTTAATCAATTCACTTAAAGCGCATGTATTTAGGCTGTAGAGGAAACCGGATCACCTGGAGGAAACCCACACCAACACTTGGAGAACATGCAAACTCCACACAGAAATGCCAACTGACCCAGCCAGCACTTGAAATAGCAGCCTTCTTGTTGCGAGACGACAGTGCTAACCACTGAGCCACAGTGTCGCCCTGGTTAGATGAACAGCATAGAATAATCATTCGAACAAGCTATTTTTGTTTGCTCGCAGGCCTCTATTTCTCCTGAGAGCATTATTTCACAATAAAGAAAAGATAAACAGCTTTTCTTCAACCGAAACCCAGGTCTCATTCCTTTTCCGTTGGCCTTTCCATGAACTCATCGAGTGTGCTATGAAATGATGCTTACTGTCTAGCAGCTTGCAACCTGCAATCGAAACAAGCCATTTAATCAAGCCCAATCAATTAAAACACTGCAGACCGAGGTTATAAGCATGAAATGAATACTTCGAGAAAAATGAGAGCGGTAAAACGATATTATGCTTCAACAACAGTGCCATGAAAAACAATATTAGCTTCATTGTTGTCTTGATCTATTGCAGGTTGTGTGTTTTTTTGGGGGGGAATTTAACACAAATTGTTTAAGGTGAACAGAAGCGCGCTGAATAAACAATACTTCTTTTTTTTTACTGAATAATTCAATACGGTTTCCAAACACCTGTGTCCGCTGTGTGAAATTTAATTCCTGCCTCACACAACTGGCCGCACCAACATCTACACACAGCATTTAATCGGATTTTAGATACAGCTGAATTTCCGGGAACGTTTCAGGGATAAAAATAACATTTCAAGTAAGCCTCACAGCAAGAAGGTCTCTGGTTTGAGCCCTGGCTGGACCAGTTGGAGTTTCTGTGTAGAATTTGCATGTTCTCCCCTTGTTGGCGTGGGTTTCCTCTGTGTGCTCCTGTTTCCCTCACAGTCCAAAGACATGCGCTATAGGTGAACTTTGTAAACAAAATTGGCCGTAGTGTATGAGTGTGTGTGAATGCAAGAGTGTATGGGCGCTTCCCAGTACTGGGCTGTGGCTGAAAGGGCATCCGCTGCATTAACATATGCAGGAATAGCTGGCGGTTCATTACGCTGTGGCGACCTCTGATAAATAAGGGACCAAGCTGAAAGAAAATGAATGAAAGAATTTAAATAAGAGATTTGTGAGGGGTGCACATATATGCTGAGCACTGTATTTAACATAGTACAGTAAGGGAGGGACTTGGAAAAGTGCTTTGCTATTGGTGGATCTCATGTAATTGAAAGGTTGACTTGTCCTGAATGTGGTTGAAGGGGGAGTTACTGTGATTAAACATTATGAGGACTCATTTTATTGCACGTGATATAAAACTGCAATATTTCATTACAAAATATGAAATTGTTTTATAGTAACTTGGATTACTTACTTTTTTATAACTTAAAGATGAAGATTTGGGCGACACGGTGGCTCAGTGGTTAGCACTGTTGCCTCTAGGCCGGTATAAGATTCTGACGGTATGATAACCTTGGACAAAAATATCACGGTTTCACAGTTTTTACGGTATTGTGTTGACTGCTCTACTGCTCTATTCTTTTTAAATGTCTTGGTTAAAAAAAAAAAACTAAAGCTTTTTTTCCTATTGAACAGAAAATATTTTATTTATAGAAACATTTTTAATATTTCAGAGCAGTAAACGTGTCAGGCTAAATAATTCAAATGAATCATTTACTTCTGTTATCTTCGATAGTTTCAAAAACATAGATTTGTTTATAATTTTAAGTGGCATTTTTGGATATCTTTTCTGCTGGATATACAGTTGTCCTTAAAAATAAATAAATAAATAAAATAAATGAATAATAATAAATAAAAAATATTACACATACCTTAGGAACAGTATCGCAAAAATTTTACGATTTTAAAACCTTGACTTTTCCAAACCACGGTATACCTTGAAAACGGTTATCGTCCCATAGTTGCCTCACAACAAGAAGGTCGCTGGGTCCCAGTTAGCATTTCTACGTGGAGTTTGCATGTTCTTCCCGTGTTGGCGTGGGTTTCCTCCGGGTGCTCTGGTTTCCCCCACAGTCCAAAGACATGCGCTATAGGTGAATTGAATAGACCCTTTTCACATTTCCGGGTTTTTCAGTAGCCGAAGTCATCATAGTTGGGAAGACTTAAAGCAAAGTGAATGGGAGAATACAACAAATAATTTTTTACAATCTTATTTGCTGAAATAATAAAAGAAAAACTCCACGATGGTGTTATAAAGACTTTCAGATAAAGGAAAAAAATTGTGTGAGACTGATCACGGCAGCCAGAGGGGAGAATAACGTCTAATTTACTGTCCTGTCCCATAGACGCTGCATTAGAGACACCTCGCACTAGTGGTAATTCGTGTTTTGTAATTTGAAGCAAAGATGATATAATACACACATAAACTCATATAAATGTTCATACGTTTGAAAAAATCATAATATTAAAAACTTTAAAGGATTTAAGATCATGATGACCATTAAACGCGTCATAACAGGCTTGTGAAAAGGGTCCATAAGCTATATTGGCCATAGTGTATGTGTGTGAATGAGTGTCTATGTTTCTATGTTTATATGTGAATGTTTCCCAGTGATGGGTTGCAGCTGGAAGGGCATACGCTGTGTAAAACATGCTGGATAAGTAGGTGGTTCATTCCGCTGACGTGACCCCAGATGAATAAAGGGACTAAGCCAAAGGAAAATTAATGAATGAATGAAGATGAAGATTTCCTTTCCAACATTCATTCTTTTGCATTTCTCTTTTTTAATTATTTAATTAATTATTAATTAATTATTAAAGCATATCTACACAATCCCGCTTTAAAAAAAACTAAAAAAACATTTTGCTTGTAACATTTCCCCAGTCTGCTCCAGTGACCGTTGATGCAATATTTATTTATTTATTATTATTTTTTTAGGGGTTGTTGTTTTTCTTTTTTTATACTGGATAATTACACATGGTCACCCTGGAGAAATGGTGACAGACTGGGAACCCCTGAGAGGATTCACTTCAGTTTTCAGTGATCCTCATTTGGAGAAAGCAGCTCTGGTTGTGATTGGATGCAGACCCTGGCCAGAGCCTAAGAATGGTTTTGGATGGACATTCTTGTTAGATTTTGGTTTCACCAAATTTGCACAGATACTGTGGGTCTGGGCGACATTTATTCAGAGCTAGATGAGCTGCAGACAACTGGCCTGACCCTCATTATCTCTTCACAATTATTTTTTCACACATTGCAAGTAGGTAAGAGATTGGCTTGACTTTTAAGGAAATTAAAGTGGTACTGTAAATACAAACACGAATACATGTTTACTTTTAACAGCATATACATATTATACAGAGGTTAAAATATGTATCAAACACATCACAATTATTAACCCAAAGAATCCAATAGATAGATAGATAGATAGATAGATAGATAGACAGACAGACAGACAGACAGACAGACAGACAGACAGACAGACAGACAGACAGACAGACAGACAGACAGACCGACCGACCGACCGACCGACCGACCGACCGACCGACGGACGGACGGACGGACGGACGGACGGACGGACGGACGGACGGACGGACGGACGGACAGATAGATAGATAGATAGGTGAATGGATGGATGGATGGATGGACAGGTGGACCAATAGATAGATAGATAGATAGATAGATAGATAGATAGATAGATAGATAGATAGATAGACAGACAGACAGACAGACAGACAGACAGACAGACCGACCGACCGACCGACCGACCGACCGACCGACCGACGGACGGACGGACGGACGGACGGACGGACGGACGGACGGACGGACGGACGGACGGACAGATAGATAGATAGATAGGTGAATGGATGGATGGATGGATGGACAGGTGGACCAATAGATAGATAGATAGATAGATAGATAGATAGATAGATAGATAGATA
>CAIGQQ010033402.1:16636-26906 GCA_903798035.1 Danio albolineatus
CATTTATTTATTTATTTATTTATTTATTTATTTACATAGTTTTCTAATATACAATGTGCGCTCACTGGCCATTTTGTTAGGTATACCTATATCTATCTGCTTTTTAACTCAAATTTCTAATCAGCCAATCACATGGCAGCAACTCAATGCATTTAGGCATGTAGACATGTTCAAGACAATCTTTTGCTGTTCAAACCGAGCATCAGAATGGGGAAGAAAGGTGATTTAGGTGACTTTGAAAGTGGCATGGTTGTTGGTGTCAGACAGGCTGGTCTGAGTATTTCAGAAACTGCTGATCTACTGGGATTTTCACACACAACCATCTCTAGGGTTGACAGAGAATGGTGCGAAAAAGAGAAAATATCCAGTGAGCGGCAGTTTTACGTGTACAAATGCCTTGTTGATGCCAGAGGTCAGAGGAGAATGGCCAGACTGGTTCCAGCTGATAGAAAGGCAGCAGTAACTCAAATAACCAATTGTTACAACCGAAGTATGCAGAAGAGCATCTCTGAACACACACGCCACAACCCACAACACGTCAAACCTTGAGGCAGATGGGCTACAGCAGCAAAAGACCACACCGGGTGCCACTCCGGTCAGCTAAGAACAGGAAACTGAGGCTACATTTCACACAGGCTCACCAAAATTGGACAATAGAAGATTGGAGAAACGTTGCCTGGTCTGATGAGTCTCCATTCCTGCTGCAACATTCAGATGGTAGGGTCAGAATTTGGCGTCGACAACATGAAAGCACGGATCCATCCTGCCTTGTATCAACAGTTCAGGCTGGCAGTGGTGGTGGTGTAATACTGTGGGGGATATTTTCCTGGCACACTTTGGGCCCATTAGTACCAATTGAGCATCGTGTCAACACCACAGCCTACCTGAGTATTGTTGCTGACCATGCCCATCCATTTATGACCACAGTGTAACCATCTTCTGATGGCTACTTCCAGCAGTATAACACTCCATGTCATAAAGCGTGAATCATCTCAGACTGGTTTCTTGAACATGACAAAGAGTTCACTGTACTCAAATGGCCTCCACAGTCACCAAATCTCAATCCAATAGAGCACTTTTGGGATGTGGTGGAACGGGAGATTCGCATCATGGATGTGCAGCTGACAAATCTGCAGCAACTGCATGATGCTATCATGTCAATATGGACCAAAATGTCTGAGGAATATTTCCACTACCTTGTTGAATCTATGCCACAAAGGATTAATGCAGTTTTGAAGGCAAAAGGGGGTCCAACCCGGTACTAGTACGGTGTACCTAATAAAGTGGCCAGTGTGGGCACAACATCAATGTTTTAATAGTAAAGTTTAAAAATTAAATCAATATTCAGTACGAAAATACTATTTGGCCTCATTCAGTCATTAAAAATGAAATAATAAATATTCTGACCTATTATCATTTTCTAAAAAAAGTTTTTTATTATTTGTAAGTAACATTATCAGACATTTTATTGAATACAACAAAAAATAAAATCCAGAGAAACTGATACCTCTTAAAATAATCTCCTAATTTGTCCCGACTATGCATTAATGTTAGTGTGCATCAGTGTTTGTTTGTTTTCTTATTTCCAATTGTGCATTTTTGATCAGTGCACCTCACTATTAATATTAAAACGATGCAATTTTCTTAATGAATGCACTGCTCAGATGTTTTAATTATTAATATCCTTCATTAATTTATTAATAAGCAGGTCTCCACAATATTCCACCATTATTTTCCATGTCAATACATGCTTGTGTTAGTCCACAGTGAGCACCGTTCCTCTTTAATACCGCAATGCTTGGTCACCGTTAACTATTCTACTCCTCCTTTTGTCCGGCTTCTGCTCTAAATGCCAGTTGGAGTAAAAGCGGCGACTTATGCGATGAATACAGCTGTGTCATTAATCGCTCCCTATCTCCAAATGCAGGTGGCAGACTGTGTTTGATTAGTTTGGCCTGGGCTCTCGGGCTGAGATGGCTGGCTTTATGGGAGGTTTTAGTATGCCTGACTGATGGACGTTATCAGCTGAGATTGGCTCAGTCGGCTGGGATGAGCCGGTGCCAGGCGTGCTGGGGTAGACGTGGGTGTTTTATCTATTCTGTCAACCCACCTCTCGGGTCTCTTGTGCGTCACTGAAGTATTGAGCCCTTCATCTTTGATAGTGGTGGTGGTGCATCCGTGATGCGCTTCTCCTTGCTTAGACCTTGTGCATATTCACATTATACAACAAATGTGTTGATGCAAGTAGGCATGGACCGGTATAAGATTCTGATGGTGTGATAACCTTGGATAAAAATGTCACGGTTTCAAGGTATGGCGGTATTGTGTTTACTGCTCTAAAATATATACTTTTTTAAATTTCTGGCTGAAAAATAAAACAATTTTCCCCCTTTGAACACAATATATTTTCTTTTGAGAAACATCTAAAATATTTTGGGACAGTAAACATGTCAGGCTAAACAATTCAAGTTAATCATTGACTTCTGCGCTCTTCATTAGTTTCAAATACACAGATTTCTTTACAATTTACACCCAATTTCTATTTTTACAAATTTCAAAAAAAAAAAAAAGTAAATAAATCTTACACGTACCTTAAGCTGCCTTTCCCACTGCATACGACAAACGACAAGCGACAGACCGGAAGTCATTCATTTCCAATGGAGAGTAGTCTGGGAGCTGCATGGAGTTCCGATCATCTCCGTATGCGGAAAACTCTGATCCGATTTGAGCTGCGGATCCGTTTAAATTAGGGCTGTGCAATATGGACAAAATAATCATATTGTGATTTTCGGAAAGAATATTTAATAAATAAAACTGTATTAAAATTGTCTTTACAACAGACAACATAAAATAAGAGACAACTAACTGAAGATTAACTAACCTCAACTCTAGTTAAACACATACTGTACACTGTAGCACTAACTGCTACTGGATGAACAAAACTGGATGAACAAAACTGTAATAAATTGTCTTAAAAACAGACAACATGACAAAATAAAGAGTAACTAACCTCAATTCCATTCATAACAATAAATAAAAACGTAACTCAACCACCTTTTCGGTTCTCCCGCTCAACCTCGTCGTGTGCAGAGTGAGCTCTGATTGGTTAACATCTTTCTCCCGCTCAGCTTAGTTGTAATTGTCCAATGTGCCGCGTCAGCTCTGATTGGTTATCATTAAAATCATGCGCACAAGAACCTGAACAAAAATCGACATAAATTGATAGATAAAATTCAAGTGAATCATTGACTTCTGCTGTCTTCTTTTGTTTCAAAAAACACAGATTTCTTTACAATTTTTGCATATCTTTTCTGCTGGATATACTGTTTAAACCACAAAAAATGTAAATAAAAAAACTTACACATACCTTAGGAACAGTAGAACAGAAAATGTTGGCGGTTTTAAAACCTTGACTTTTCCAAACCGCGGTATATCTTGAAAATTGTTATCATCCCATACCCAGTTGTAATTCTAGTGTTATATAATGACTGGCATAAAAGGGTCTTAAAGTGACAATAGTATCATTTTAGGACAATATATTTTGGTGCAGTATATCATACAATGGGTGACATGCTGGTTCAGTTGGGTCATTTGGCATTTCTGTGTGGAGTTTGCATGTTCACGTGGGTTTCGTCCAGGTGCTCCGGTTTCCCATACAGCAAAGACATGCACTATAGGCGAGTTGAAATAGTTAAAATGGCGGTAGTAAATGTGTGTGAATGAGTCTGTAAGAATGTTTCCCAGTACTGGGTTGCAGCTAGAAGGGCATCCGCTATCTAAAACATATGCTGGATAAGTTGACGGTTCATTCTGCTGTGGCGACCCCTGATGAATAAAGGGACTAAGCCGAAGAAAAATGAATGAATGAATGAATGTTGACTAGTAGTGTCATAGTGCAAGTGTGTTTTGTTATGCTGCTGTTGGAAAATATAAAAATCTTATTACTGGAAAATCTACATTATTCAACCTGCCGAGCCACTACTTTTAATAGTCTACTTCATTAAAACCAGTCCTATGAGGAAAAAAAGTGACTTATGAATCTATTGTGGACTCATTGTTATAATATTATTTTATATTTAATATTAATATTATTTATGAGCTATCCCATGCAAATGTCAACTTGTTGTCAACAAGTTTTGAGCAAAATAGTGAAACTGTTGTTTTATTTTGTGCAAGCAATTATTTGACTTTTAAATACATAAAAAAATGTCACTGTCAATGTTTTCAAACGATTATATTTGATTTACCAAAGTCCCACAAGTGCCGATTTCACATCCGTCACATCCATAACGAAGCGTTTTCCTCATAGATACAAAAAAGTCTAATCGAATCACTCGTTTTAGTTCTCTAGTGAGCAGGGGCGCCGCTAAGGGGGGGAAAGTTAGGACGATTCTAAGGGCCCATGCACTCTAGGGGCCCACAGAGATCTGCTTTATAATTAATAACAGTACTATAATGTAATAAAAAATTATGAATGTATCTTTAAATTACAAGTAAAACAATTTATTAGAAATAAAAAATAAAAATACGGCTTATATCTGCCCCTCGCGTCTGTCACTGTCAAATTGCACCCCCCTCCTTTCACTGTATGGTTCAGTCCGTCAGTAGCGGGAAGAGAGTTGATGCTTTGAGTGCGATCGCCAGGTAAACTGTCAAAGCAGCGATGTCCTCGAGGTTAACTTCAGCTGGGTCCCAAATCGCATACTCATGCACTATTCTACGCCATTTTGTGGTATATATAGTGTAAGCAGTGCGTTCACACTGAAAACTCTAAAAATAATAAGTGCACTTTAATTACCCGGATGATGCACTCAGCATCATTTATGGGTCTTGGCTTATTTATGGGTCTCATTGTAATATAATTTTGTGTCTTACTGATTTTTGTCACTGTTCCAGTGTATTGCACATTGTATAAGATACTATTGCAGTACAGTTATGTAAATAGTTACACATTGTTTTTTTTTGTGTTTAGAAATGTAAAATTTTCAGTGAATATTTGATTACTGTTCCTGTTTTTGTACTACATTTACATTTGAACAATAAATCATCTGCTAGCTCCAGTCATGGCCGTTATCTTATTAAATACTGATAGGTAGTGGACAAAATCAATAATAAAATGCATACGTCAGTATAACTACACTGCAGACAAAGAGTTTGCATAGCTAGCTTGGTAGTAGGGGCCCATCCTCATATTTTTTCATGGGGCCCAAAATTGCTAGCGGCGCCCCTGCTAGTGAGCCAACTCCTATCCTTCTATTAGCATTGTTTCTTTTGGGTTGTGCAGTTTAATTCACAACATTTTTACACAGTATGTTGTAAACTTGCTAACTTTGTTTTTTATTTATTTATTTATTTTCCTCATTTAAAATCCCCAAAATGTTTACAGATTGATATTTTTACGATCCTATAACTCTGCGGTTAGTTGTTTTGGAAAATATAAACAGATGTTTCAATATAATGTTAACATCTGTGAGTTTATGTTTTGAATTTCTCACTGCAAATGTCACATCCATAACGCTGGAATTGCTCTTGATGTGTCCAGCAAGATTTCAATCTCGATCCCTCACTGACAGTAGAGGAAAACTGTTTTATTATCCTGCCATAGCCAAGCTCTGCCGGTCTGTTGCTAACCTATGAGGACGGCTAGAGAGCTGACTTGGCAGGCAGCAGCATTGAGATCACTACACGCGGCACACTTCCAAGAGCACAAAGCCATCGGCGTCAGCAGCCATCATGACAAAATCGCCTTGGCTTTAAATGTCACAACGGGCATGCAATACTAAGTCTTATAGGACCCATAGTTTCCCAAGCTGGAGAAAATGGACTCTTTTTACTTTCTTAAAGGGATAGTTCACACAAAATTAAAGATTATTTTACTCTCTTAAATTGTCACAAAACTGTTTGAGTTTATTCTTCTTAATGCAAAAAAAGAGGTTGGAAATGTTTGGAACCGGTACCCATTGACTTTCATAGTATTTGCTTTTTCTACTATGGAAGTCAATTGTCTCCTGTTTCCAACATTTTTCAAATTATCTTCTTTTATGTTCAACAGAAAAAAACCCCCTCAAAATTGCTTGAAACAACTTGAGGGAGTAAATAGCGAGTCATGTATTTATTTAATTGAATATCAAATTATTTCCCAGAGATGGGTTGCTGCTGGAAGGGCATCCGCTGCGTAAAACAAATGCTGGATAAGTTGGCGGTTCATTCCGCTGTGGCGACCCCAGATTAATAAAGGGGCTAAGCCAAAAAGAAAATGAATGAATATCAAATTAAATCATTTTAAATTAAATGAAAATTAATAAAATTGTATTTTTTATTCAATTTAATTTAATTTAATTTTATTTCATGTATTATTTTTGGCTGTATAAACATTGTAAACTTAGAAAAACTTAGAAAATATTCTCTTATATTTTATAGGTTGTCTATGAAAGTCAAATGATTTTCAAAAAATTTGTTAAGGAAGACTGACTTTTTGACAGGAAAATGACATGAAAGTTTTTTCAAGATCATGCTGAAAGATACTCTCTTCTGTAATATCAATGTGCCATGCAAAGACAATAAATAATTCAAACAATAGTCTTACAAAGCCAGATCTATAATTTATAAACTTAAATATATACATGTTACTCTATAATCAAACCATCATAGCAGTGTAATTTTAGCTTTCCTTATGTGTCGACAAGATGCTGGTGAATTAATGAGATTGTTTTAGTGTGTTTGCTACTCACTAAACGTATTCCTCTAAACCAGTGGTTCTCAAACTGTGGTACGTGTACCACTAGTGGTACGCGGGACTACTTCTAGTGGTACTAGGAGAAATAGTTGAATAATTAAGTTAAAAAATTAACACACTTTTAACCCTTTGACTTGAACGATAACACTGACGCGATCAGTAAATTAATTTTAATAGGCTATACCTTTTGTTTTAAATTTTCTAATGTTTGTTACGCATTCTATCATTTGAAGCAATATTTGTAACATTGTAATATTGGTTTGGGGTGTATCTGTCATTTTTATATCCCAATGTTGACAGGTATAGTTTAAACACTTGCTTTTCTGACACACAAAGCCTACTCTAATGCGCTGTAAGCAGATCTAATATGTAAATCCAATTTATATATTTAAAATATAAGTTAATGTTTTGATTTTAAAAACATACAAATAAGTCATACTGTATATACATGCAATATTTATTAAATTTTTTTTTTATTTATGAATATGTTGACATATAGCCTAAATTTATGAGGTCCAAGGAACTTGATGATTAGGCTGCTTTATGATAATACTTTTTAGTTTTCTTTTTACTTCTTAAGTACAGTGTCTTTTATTTATTAAGGGACTAAGCCGAAAATAAAATGAATGAATGTTTATTTATTTATTTATTTTTCTTACCTGTAAGCACAGTACAGTGTTAATGTTCAAACTATTTAGAATGTTCAAAGTGGCTGACAATAATAAATACTCATAATAATAAAGCAGAATTAATCTGCCATGTTTTAGAACTGTGCAGTGCTGTACTGTGTTTCAGTACTGGTCATTATGGTGGTACATGAAGGGACAATTTTTTTTGAGGTGGTACATGGTGAAAAAAGTTTGAGAACCACTGCTCTAAACGTTGCAATGTAGACTGCAGATAGTGTTAGTATTTCACTGTAAAGCTATTTTCCATTTTAAATATACAGTAAAAGACTAAAATAACTTTGTTGTTAGTATATCGGGGGATAAATAATGTTCAGTCTGTTGTACGTTAGATGTGTAGATTAAATACTACAGTCAAATGTGTGTTTTAATATAGCAGTTTCACAAAAATGTCTGCATTTCCAATATGTTATATATGTTATGCATTTCTATACATGTTACTTGTCAACATTGGTCTCTGAAATTCTGGGGGGTGGGTTGGTGGGGGTGTGCATTTGTCTGAATAACACAGCTGAGAAGCAGGTTAATAACTGTACTGTGGTGTTAGTAACTGTACTATGAACCGGTTTTCGGGTGGCCGCTGTGATCGGATACTATACCAAAGTTGATCCGGGGGTGTTACAGACTGTACCAAAAAGCCGAGGACCAGAGTGGGGTGAAATTATGGGAAATTTTTGGGAGAAAAAACTAAACGGGAGGGTGGTGGGAGATGGGTCTGAAAAACGGGAGACTCCCGGGAGTTGGCAGATATGGTTAATACATTCATTCATTTTCTTTTATTAATCTGGGGTCAACACAGCGGAATGAACCGCCAACTTATCCAGTATATGTTTTATAAAGCGGATGCCTTTCCCACTTCAACCCATCACTGGGAAACATCCATACACGCTTATTCACAAACACTATGACCAATCTCGCTTACCCAATTCACCGATACCACGTGTCTTTGGACTTGTGGGGGAATCCGGAGCATCCGGAAGAAACCAACACCAACACTGGGAGAACATGCAAACTCCACACAGAAATGCCAACTGACCCAGCTGGGACTCGAACCAGTGACCTTCTTGCTGTGAGGCGATTATGGTTAATATGCTGCAAAATAAATCAAGTCGACTTCAACAGTACACTTGGGTTAACTCGAAAAGGAAGATGTGCAGCAAGTTGCCTTAATTTTAAGTTGAGTCAACTGTTTATTGTATTACAGCGCAGGCTCTATATGATTTGAGGAATAGTACCACAAACCATGCAGGATGAGTTATATGCTGACATTTCATGTTTTGCGTGAGGCGTTTGTTCATATCGTTAACCGTATACACACAAATCATAATGCACTTGCCTTGGCTGAGGAAAAAAAGCTAATTAAAGATTGTAGCTGTGAGGAATCATTTACAATTAGTGCATGTTGAAATGACATCTAGATGCAGAGACTGATTACTGCTTGTGCTTGACATTTGAGACCAAGCAGCTTTTCATAGGTGTTGTTTAATGCACAGGTAATCAGATCTGGTGTTTATGGTTTTCTCAGTGTTTTAGAGGATTTGTGGTGGAAAAACAAAAAGATACATATTATACAGTGTCCAGCTTTAAATGAATACATGCTTTTAAATTAATACATTCTAAAGGACGTTAGACAGTAATATATTTATGTATTGCTGAATATTAGTCAGTGACAGCCAAAACTGGAACTTATTCAACAAAATAAGTTAAGAGCACGGTGCAAAAATTAGTATGAAAATGTTGGTGAAATTTTAAGTATTTTTTTTTTATAAAAAGGAAAAATTTTGAGAATTATAAAAAATATAAAATTTCCTTTTTTTTCCTCATTTGAGTTTGAATGTATTTTCTTTCTATTCCTAAAGATGTCAGGTAACCACACTCATTTTAATGAATAAAATAATGTTCAGCACAACAATAGGGAATACATAAGATGTGTGGAGTCATTGCAAAGTAAAACTATAACAGAGTGAAACTTTGTCATTTGCATGTGTTTTAAAGGCATTTAAAGAATTTTAATTTAGATAATAATTTCACTGAATTAATGCGATTTGAAGAATATACAGTTTCTGATCATGAATACTGTTCGACTCTCTGGAAAGCCCTAAAGAACTGTTTATTTGAGTTTTTTCATTGCTCTATTGTAATTATTTTGCTTGTAATTTGTTTATTCTTTTTTTGTACATGATTTACACCCCTATAAAATCATTCATTCATTCATTTTCTTTTCGGCTTAGTCCCTTTATTAATCAGGGGTCGCCACAGCGGAATGAACCGCCAACTTATCCAGCATTTGTTTTACGCAGCGGATGCCCTTCCAGCTGCAACCCATCACTGGGAAACATCCATACACACTCATTTGCACTCACACACTACGGACAATTTAGCCTACCCAATTCACCTGTACCACATGTCTTTTGACTTGTGGGGGAAACCGGAGCACCCGGAGGAAACCCACGCAACCACGGGGAGAACATGCCACCAGCGAACCAGCGACCTTCTTGCTGTGAGGCGAACGTGCTACTCACTACGCCACCGTGGCGCCCACCCCTATAAAATCACCTTAATCTAATTCAATAATTTCTTCCTTATGGTGAATTTGTATTCATTTCGCAATATATAGCGTAGAAAAACAAAGTATGTCATATTTTTTCAACACCGTGCAGCCCTAATATAAACATTAAAAAATGCAATTATTAAAAAAAAAAGTAAATAAATTATATTATAAATATAATATAAATAAAATAAAAATAAATAAAATATAATATATATATTGCCGGTTCATTCCGCTGTGGCGACCCCATATTAATAAAGGGACTAAGCCGAAAAGAAAATGAATTAATGAATGAATAAA
>CAIGQQ010033403.1:0-13507 GCA_903798035.1 Danio albolineatus
TTTATTATTTTTCATAGCTATATTTTCTATTATACTTTGTATACATATTAGATTTTTATTGAAAAGAAAATATATATAATGTAGGACTTTCCAGTATGTGTCACTTCTGTTTGCAAATGTATATTTTTAAAGATGGACGTTATTTTGTTTCAGAGTATTTGAAGGAATTATAAGTATGTATATTTAAATTAGTTTAAATGCATTCACATTTAGGTTGTATTTTCATAGTTATATTCAAAGTCATAATTCTAATAGATTGTGGTTATGTGTACCATTCCTGGCCGATAGGTTGTGTCTGTGTATAATTCAAGACGCAGGAGTCATTTTTTGCTCAGTTAGTTATTGTTAGGGGCTGGTACGCTTGCCGATTTATAACCTAGCAACTGTTAAAAACGAGGAGGAACATCGAAGTTCGACAGACTAGCGTAACGTCAGTACTCAGGTTGCCTAGTTTTATGGATGAACATTGTGTATGTGCACGCAATAAAAGTTCAAGAGTGGCTCGAGTTGTATTCATCGTACTTTCCCTGAAACCCTTCCAGTGGGGAGTTTATCGAGGTACAGTGAGTAACTAGATGAAAAACTGGACATATAATGTTTTCTTTTCATGAAATAATCTCAGAAATTGTTATTAATTCAAATGGTGAGCATAATAATGAGTGTAACTTTGCATAAATGGAGCGAATTACCAATTCTTAGTTAGCAGGAGTTGAATAATTTCTAATAAAATATTCATATGGTATTCAGAGCAGCTCATTTTGATTTGAGTCACAGAGTTGAGTCAGATATTTTGAGATCTCAAAATCTGTCCTGTTTATTAGAATTTACGTTGTTATTTAGGTGGTGCTTCGGTTTCCCCCACAGTCTAAAGACATGCTCTATAGGTGAATTAAGTCAAATTAAATTAGCTGTAGTGTATGAGTGTGTCTGTGTGTGAATGCGAGAGTGTATGAGTCTTTCCATGTACTGGGTTGTAGGGCTGGAAGGGCATCCGCTGTGTAAAACAAAAGCTGTTTCCCAAATCGCATACTTATGCACTATTCTACGCCATTTTGTAGTATAAATAGTGTATATAAATAGTATAAGTAGTGCGTTCACACTGAAAACTCTACAAATAATAAGTGCACTTTAATTACCCGGATGATGCACTCATTTAACCGGTAAAATGAAGTGTGTAATGATGGACACTTCACGCACTCAACGACCACAGCTTTGTGCACGTAACGGAAGGGGCGGAGCTATCGCACGCACATGTTGGATAACTTTTATTTATTTTGGACTGTGAAAGCAAAATTCTCCTACGAGAGTGATTATAGCGCCTCCCGATGGTGAATGCGGTTATACTCATGCCAGGTATTATTTGGTATTTTGGTCATTTATTTCACTAATTTGGCAACCGTCAAACGTCATCAGGGAAACGGTTTGAACTTCCGCTTAGTAAAAAAGCCATTAGTGTTCCATTTGGCACAACACTACATACATATACTATGCTGTTGAGTGTGTAAGTACATAGTGCATAAGTGCATAGTGTATAGTTTGTCTTTTGGGACTCATCTAAAGACTAACCCTGTCACTGTTTTGGAGCACACTAGCTATCCTTAGAACTAATACACTGAATCTCACAAGTAAATTGTTTTTATTTTAATTCCATGTGACCTTGAATGCTAACGTTGAACATAGCCTGAATGCTAAGTTTGAGCAACAACATATAAGTGATGGATAAATGAGTAATCTTAGCTTCCTCTTGCATTCGCTTCATTTTGTTTGCCTCATATCAAGAGCATCGATGCCTAAACTTGCTGCCTAGGCAAGCAGCTCACTTAGTTTTCAAACACAGCCATCGTGACTCCAATAAAAGCACTTATTGGCAAACTTTCTGGCTCAAATTTTGGGCTGAATAGGAAATGAGGGAAACTTTTTCCTCTTTAACTCGCCGCTATTGATTCCAGCATGATATTGCATTTTAAACGCATTTCTCTTTTTCTTCCTGAAAGTGTTTTCCTTCCATTTAGACTGAAGAAAAAAAAAACAAGCATTCTTGCAAACCCATTTTTCACACTGACCGGGCCCATTATTGCCCATTATGCAGTCAAGCGGCTTTCGTCTCTGTTGTAATAATCTTTATCATCCTTTGGAAACATTCCGCAGAGACGGGGTCTCACCGTTAGCGGCGCATGCTAATCAACTTTAATACAAAGCCAGTGCGAAGGAGTCACAGCATCTTCATTAGACCGCTCTTCACCTCCTACAGAGGTTGATTAGGGTGAAGTTGCCATGGCGATGGAATCAGATTACGGCCCCACCCCTGCTCTGATGCCCATTAACCCCCAGCAGGAAATGATGCGGCTTTGCTTGACCCCCGGGCTCTGCCCATGAATATTCAGTGCTGGATGATGAATGACGTTAATGCGTGGAGTAGCTGTAGTCGGGGCCCCGGTGGACTCTGGGAGACGGAGAGGTCACGCTGAGAGGACTTGCCGCACTGTTTCCTTTAGTCAATTAAACACTTAATCACTCCAGTTCTTCTCATTTAAATGTATCGCTCCGTTTCATGCTGCTGGTGGTGGTGTTATGAACTTTCTTCTAATTTTGGGTTGATTATGATGATCTTTGGTGTCTGCGTGTGTGGGTTGATGTCTGAGAGAGAGCGTTGATCCAAAAATCTCTTGGCATCAAGTTCAGCAAATTTAATTGTGTGTGGTTTTTGTTTTCCAGTGGATTATGAGATTAGTTATCTGACTATAATCTGTTTTTTCATATAGTGCAAGGGGAAACGAATACAATAAAACTATCATAAAGTGATCCAAATGACTCTGAGCTACAGTCCAAGCCTACTGAAGTCACAATAAGCTGTGTTTCACTGTCTAAAACAAATCACAGACTGGAAATCGTTCATTTCCAAATGGGAGTTTTCTGGATCTCATCTGAGCTCCTGTTGTGTCAAAGGAACACTCATCTCTTCTTCTTTTGCAAATATAGGCTCATTTTACAACTCTCATATAGAGTTATCTATTCAGCCGATCTTTGGGTCTGGTGGGTAAAGTCTAGATCGGACGCATCAATATGCACATCAACATAGCAGCATTTTTTTATGGCACTGTATAACAATAATTTATATTTTTACAGTACTGTGATGGTGGGGTGGGGGTAGATGTTAACAAAATACAATTTATTGGATAATTTTATAGATAACATAAATAACACTCAATACAACTACTGTTTTTACATAATAATAATAATAATAATAATAATAATAATAATAATAATAATAATAATTCCTTACATTTATATAGCACTTTTCTAGACACTGAAAGCTCTTTACACAATGGGGGGGAATCTCCTCATCCACCACCAGTGTGCAGCATACACCTGGATGACGCGACGGCAGCCATATTGCGCCAGACAGCACACCACACACCAGCTGATTGGTGGAGAGGAGACAGAAGCTGCGTCCCAAATGACACATTATACACTATGCACTTATGCACTATGTACTTATGCACTTACACACTCAACAGCATAGTATATGTATGTAGTGCTGTCCCAAATGGAACACTAATGGCTTTTTTACTAAGCGGAAGTTCAAACCGTTTCCCTGATGACGTTTGATGGTTGCCAAATTCATTCAATAAATGACCAAATATCCAAATAATACCTGTCATGAGTATAACCGCATTCACCATCGGGAGGCGCTATAATCACTCTCGTAGGAGACTTTTGCTTTCACAGTCCAAAATAAGTAAAGTTATCCAACATGTGTGCCCTATAGCTCCACCCCTTCCGTTACGTGTGCAAAGCTGTGGTCGTTGAGTGCGTGAAGTGTCCATCATTCCACACTTCATTTTACCGGTGGAATGAGTGCATCATCTGGGTAATTAAAGTGCACTTATTTTTAGAGTTTTCAGTGTGAACGCACTACTTACACTATTTATAATATTTATAATAAGTATGCGATTTGGGACACAGCTAGAGAAGACGAAGCCAATTATGGTATGGGGATGTTAGGAGGCCATGATGGACAGAGGCCAGTGGGCAGATCTGGCCAGGATGTCAGGGTTAAACCGCTACTCTTTTTCGAAGGACATCCTGGGGTTTTAATGACCACAGAGAGTCAGGACCTCAGTTTAATGTCTCATCCGAAAGACTCACTGAGCAGTATAAAGTCCTCTTCACTATACTGGGGCATTAGGACCTATACAGACTGCAGGGTGAGCTCCCCCTGTTGGCATCACTAACACCACTTCCGGCAGCAACCAAGCTTACCCATGTGGTCTCCCATCCAGGTACTGACCAGGCACAGCCCTGCTTAGCTTCAGTGGGCGACCATGTGAGAGCTGCAGAGAGCTCGCTAGCTTTACTGTGTTGGTTGGGTTAAGGGTTGGGGTAGGGGAAGACAATAATAAAATACTATAAATAGAAAATTTAATGAATAATATAAATAATTCTCGTTAACTTTCGGCCGCAACTGTATGCAATCTAGCAAGAACATGTCTGGTGGGAACACTCTTAGCTTAGCATAGATCATCGAATCAGATTAGACCAAGGAACTAGGAACATCAGGCACAATGATGCTGCGCAGCATAACCGGCAGCCCTGATGATAGAAATTTTTCATGTTCCATCCTACACAATGTAACCACAGAAAAATCGATCTTTAAATAGGAAAATTAACAAACCTTGTTGGTATTTTTTAAATGATATGCTAATGGTCTAATCTGATTCAATGATCTATGCTAAGCTAAGCTTAAAGTGTTCCTGCCAAATACGAAGATCGGCTGAATAGATTTAAAAAATGGTAAAACTTAACTGTTTGACTCTAGAAGATTTGTAAAATGAGCCTATTTTCCAAAAAAGTGCAGTGTCTCTTTAAAATATTGGTACTTTTGCATCAGAATGGTTGAGCAAAGGTGTGAGAGCTGGCAATATTTTGCCACTAAATTGTTGATGTCAAAGACAAATACAATATACGATACTGTTGAATACAATATACAATACAGTCACATGGCCTTGTATTTTATTCCTTTAGGAATAGGAATGTAATGAAAACCTACAGTACAAAGCAAGAGAAATCATATGGTTTTACTTTATTTTAAGTCACAATAAATAATATGTACGTACATTTAAATTAATCATTTGGTACAATGAACTTATGTACATACACTGTACTTCTATTTTAACATTCTTTACGTGTAATTACATCTGTAACTGTTTTCTGTTATTAGATTTATAATTACACTCTTAACCATCTCTTAAACCCTAAACCTTAAACCCTACCCATATCACCAAACCTGTTCCTACACCCGTATCCAGCTTAACAGCCCGCAAGTGTTCTGCAATACAAACATAAACACATTTTTCATGCAAGTACGTTGTAGTTAATGTGACTTAAAATAAAGTGTGACCCATGGTTTTTATTGCGCTCACCAGAATTTTTCACAGTATATTTCCAGCTAATGTCAGTAATGAAATGTGAACCAGGAAAAATGTTCCTTTATTTGACTGAAAGTCACAAAATGCAAATCTGTGCAGGCGTATTTTAAATAATGATCTAGTAATGACCGTCACTTCCGTTATGTTTTTCCCATACATTCACACAAATCAGATCCATAGACTGTAAAAAATATGGAAATAGTGTCCGTGATGACCTATAGGTTTCTGTAGAGCGCACATTAAGTTACGAGTGGCTAACATTGCCATTTTGTTTGTGTGTCAACGTGCCGACTGGGGTTTATCAAAAAAGGGCATAGAGGCGGAGCGTGAGCGGAGCTACAGATGCCTGCTAGCGTTTTGCCTAGATGAGTTCTTCTTTGGAAGAAACACTTAACACTTCATTACGTGTTACTCGTTTGTGTTCTGACCACATGTGCTTGGTTGTATACTTGTATAGTCTTTTAAAAACTCTGTTGTAATACATCAAGCCAATAAACATTGTTCTTATGACGTTTTTCTACAGGAGGAAAAAGCGAATTACTTACAAATACTTCAAATATAGTCTGTATTAATAAATGCGAGGCTATTTATGAAATCCAGGCATAAAGCTGTATGGCAACATTTCAAAGCCATATCCGCCTGAGACCCCGCCCATTGACTTGTGTCTTCTGTAGTGGACACTGTGTTTTCATGAATTTTCTTGTTGTATTTTCCTGTTGTCCACTACAGTGGACATGCTGTAAAATTATTAAAAATAAAAACAAAATGTAAAAACTCTAAATTGTAGAATTTTTTTTTAACCCAAAGGATGTAGGAAATCACAAAAAAACAACAAAAAAAGACAATTTTTTTCTTTGGGTCTCAGGAAAACAAAACAAAAATACTATATATGTGACAAGCTCAGCTAATCAGCTGAGGTGATGTAAAGTGACAGCGACTTGCAAGACTGTCACTCAAGTGACCATTCCCTTAATTATGCAGGCCTAATATAAATGAAATTGAGTTATCAAAAATTCACCCCCTCACAGTTGTCATGAAGGGTAGTGTTAGCTATATGCACCAAAACCATCTTTTGTACCAGGTTGTAAACATGATTTTATCAGCTGTAAAAATGGCCAGTTTAGCATAGCAGTAGCAGTGAACATCTGACTGACCCCTAAAGGCCAGTCGATGAATTGCAGTTTCAGTTACTTCCCTATTGACTTCACGAGGGAGAGCGGGATGTTGCCGTTTGCTCAGACGTTATACATGTAAATGAATTGTGCGCTTCTTTAAACTTATATGAATGTGACCTTCTAGCTGAAATCCTTTGCCTATATAAAAACAATCTTTATAATTGATGATATACTTAATTTAATAAACTTCTTTGTACAGCCATATCCTGTATAGTTTTGTTGACTGTTGTTTTGAACTAAAATGGTTCTGTTGTCTACTACAGGGGACGTGCTGTAAAATTAAAAATAAAAATAAAATGTAAAAACTCTAAATTGTAGATTTTTTTTTTTTTAACCCAAAGGATGTCGGAAATCACAAAAAACAAAACAAAAAAGACCTTTTTTTTTTTTGGGTCAGACCCTAAAATAAAACAAAAATACTATATATGTGCCGAGCTCAGCTAATCAGCTGAGGTGATGTGAAGTGACGGCGACTGGCAAGACTTTCACTCAAGTGACCATTCCCTTAATTATGCAGACCTACTGTAATATAAATTAAATTGAGTTTTCAAAAATTCACCCCCTCACAGTTGTCATGAAGGGTAGTGTTAGCTATATGCACCAAAACATCTTTAGTACCAGGTTGTAATCATGATTTTATCAGCTGTAAAAATGACCAGTTTAGCATAGCAGTAGCAGTGAACATCTGACTGACCCCTAAAGGCCAGTCTATGAATTGCAGTTTCAGTTACTTCCGTATTGACTTCACGAGGGAGAGCGGGATGTTGCCGCTTGCTCAGACCTAATAAATGTAAATGAAAACTCTTTAAACTTTATATGAATGTGACCTTCTAGCTGAAATCCTTTGCCTATATAAAAACAATCTTTATAACTGATGATATACTTAATTTAATAAACTGCTAAATTGACAAACCACAATTTAAAAGCACTTCCAAGGTCACTTCAGGAACTACTTGGGTTTCGAGTTATTAGCATTTATCCCACCATCATTTTGCATGCATTAAACTGCTGTCAGCTTCCAAAGACAAATGTTCAAGAGTACAAAATGTCAATAATACCTGATATCCTGCATTATCATATAGTGACCCTAAAGGATTTCTCACCCACCACCCAAAGCTTATCATCATCATGCTTTCAGCCTCCCGTCTCTTTGCCTAATGCCCATAATCAGCCACTCCAAATGATGAATGGTGATTATGTGTGTGTTTGCGTGAGTTTTTCTGAGCTCTACAGAGTCACAGATAATGACCTGAAGCACCTACTGCACCCTATGATAACAGAGCACTTTACTTTCCCAAGATCTGCATTATACCTGTACAGGCCTATCATTCACTTCCACTCACTGTCACTCACTGATGCATTATGGGCCTGTCCCTGTGTGCCTGTGCTGTCACAGCAGCCCATCAGAACAGACAGGTTAACAGCCATTAGAGAGGAGAGCTTTATTCAGCACCTAGTCAGAAAGGAGAAAAAAAAAGTTTGACTTTGTGTGCGTGTGTGTGTGTGTTTGGGATAATATTGCAATGACTTTTTAAGAGTAATATTTCTATTAATTTGTAATATTGTTTGGTGATTTTTAAGAATGTGACTCATTTAAAAGAAATCACATTTATTTATTTTTAAAATGCACTGTATTTTAAATACAGTAGCTGTGTCTCATTTCCGAGGCTGCGTTATGGTGGCCGGGAAGTGCACAACAACTTTACAAAGTGTGAAACACTTTGACGAAGCTCGAAACAAAATTTACAGTTTAGAAAACATTTTTACCTATCATAAGACACAATTACATTGGAAAAACGGTTTTACCAAGGACAAAACAAGTTTACATTTTAGAAAACATATTAACAAGGTGCAAAATACTTTTACCAGTCCCGAAACAAATTTACAATGACAGATTCTTTACGAAAGGGAATGTACCAAACACCGGAAGTGACATGGCGAAGGCGTTGTTGTCGTCGCTAGAGTGCGAACTAAACCTTAACACGGACTGATGTACATTTGCTGTACATGTAACCAACACGTGATCGATATAAAAATAATAGGTAGTAATATGTAGGTGTTATTAATATGATAGTATATATTAATATATGGTCGCCACAGTGGCGTAGTGAGTAGCACGTTCGCCTCACAGCAAGAAGGTTGCTGGTTCGAGCCTCTTCTGGGTCAGTTGGAATTTCTGTGTGGAGTTTGCATGTTCTCCCCGTGGTCGTGTGGGTTTCCTCCGGGTGCTCCGGTTTCCCCCACAGTCCAAAGATATGAGGTACAGGTGAATTGGGTAGGCTAAATTGTCCGTAGTGTATGTGTGTGAAATGAGAATGTATGGATGTTTCCCAGAGATGGGTTGCGGCTGGAAGGGCATCCGCTGCGTAAAACAGATGCTGGATAAGTTGGTGGTTCATTCCGCTGTGGCGACGCCGGATTAATAAAGGGACTAAGCCAAAAAGAAAATGAATGAATGAATGAATAATATTTAATTTTCACATTAAATTTTTTTTTTGCTGCATTTATTTGTTTAAAACACAGCAATGCATTTTACACAAAACACATTATTGTGGAGTAAATAACAATTCAAGTATTTTTTATTTTATTTTAGTTTTTAGGATAATATTGTGATAACAGTGAGTTTTATAAAAGGAATCATTTAGACTTTATTAGAATTTTTCTTTTTCACACAAAAGCACAGTACTACCTCTTAAGATATATTTAATGGGTGATATAGTAAAAAAGGAAGTAAAAACTTAAAAAGGCACGGTAAAAAGTAGTACTAGAAGGGTTACATCATTATTGAATCAAACATATTATTATTAAACTAAACTGGTTGCTCACTTTACAGTGACCTAGATTATGATATATTGCTGTAGCCTTCAGAAATCCCAGCCATATTTGTGGGCAAACAGAAAGCTCATCGTGCAAACTTGTGGAAAAAAGTAAACTTAATACTTCTAAAAGATTAAAAGCTTATCTGTGATGAGAGAACAATAAAATATCACCATTTAAAGGAGTAAAGAAAAGTCTGCAAGAGATAAAAGACAGTTGTGATGTCTGTTTATATCGTTTTAAATAACTTCAGTGATAATTTCCTACCCTTCGGTGTTAACGCTTAAGAAAAAATGATGTAATTTCCCAACTCTTGATTCCTTTCATCCTTCTGGTGAATTTGTAAATAAACATTATTTTTTTAAGATGTTTTTCTGAGTCACGGTCATCCTTGCGATGTGTTTGGACCTTGTAAATAGGCCTAATGAATTTGGCATGCTAATTAGCACACATTTCAAAAGCTAATTCGGAAGAAATGACTTCTGAGTAATTGATGTTATTGTAGACTGCAAATTAATATGCAGATTGTAGTGCGTCTCTGGTCCGCAAACACTTAAAATGTATGCGCGCTAAGTCAATAGTTAGCATCCCTGACATCCAGCTAATTTTGAAACACATTTGTCTTTTTTTTTTTTTTTTTTTTTCATTTCATGTCTGTCGTCATTGAGAGAGAGCGATCGGTCTTGCTGAATAGAGCCTGATTGCTCAAGCTGAACGTTTAACTACTGCGCTTTTCTCAATTTGCCAGCATAGTTAAGCACTATTCAGCTAATATGAGCCGCGGGTTTCATTCGATTACATTTCCAATGCAGAAGGATGATTCTAATAAGAAAAATCTCATAATACATGAAGAATTTGATTGATTAAGGCCATTCAGAGACTGAGGAAAGAGCTGTGGGAACTCATATTCACTGATGAACAAAACACAGCCGTGATTTCGTGCCCGCAAAGTCTCAGTTTTTGCATCGCCTGAAGTGCTCAGGAGTGGAGAGGAGTACTCAAACAGAGATTCACTGAAATGATGTCCTTGTAGGTCAATGATTTGTATCATTCATTTTATTTTGGATTATTTTGAGATTCGCATGTGCTGGATTCACGTCTTATTGTACTACAATACTCCCATTAGTAGGCATGGGACAATAACCGTTTTCAAGGTATACCGCGGTTTTGGAAAAAGTCAAGGTATTAAAACCGCCAACATTTTCTGCAATACCGTTGCAGTGTTTTCCTGTTTTTTTTTTTTTTTTTTTTGCAAGAATTTAGTCATTATTTAAATTTAATTCCATTATCTGAAAATAAGAAAGCAGACAGGAATATTTCATTTTGTAATGACTTTAATTTATACACTGTAATTGATTCCTAAATGTCTTACCATCAAGTTTATTTCATTTTTTTTTCTTTCTTTCTTTCTTTCTTTCTTTCTTTTTCTTTCTTTCTTTCTTTCTTTCTTTCTTTCTTTCTTTCTTTCTTTCTTTCTTTCTTTCTTTCTTTCTTTCTTTCTTTCTTTCTTTCTTTCTTCTCAAAATAAAATATATTCTGTTCAATGGGGAATTTTTTTTTTCTTTTTCTTTTTTTTAACCAGACATTTTTTAAAAGAATATATTTTAGAGCAGTAAACACAATACCGTCATTCCGTGAAACCGTGATATTTTTATCCAAGGTTATCATACCGTCAGAATCTTATACCGGCCCATGCCTACCCATTAGTAGCCTACCCATTTTTTTGCGTGTGTGTGGTAAGGATGTGTTTTTATAGCAATGGTCATAAATACTATAATGCATTGCATGATTTAAATGTTGATGACCTTAATGCCAAGTTCAGACTGCACGATTTTTTGACCCGGCGACAGGTTTTGAGAAATCGCAGACCACTGCTTGAAATCACAGTCAAATCGGTGCTCGGTCACGTGAGTAACAATCACGATGTCAAAGACGAAAGAATCACCGATGAGCCATCGACACCCATGAGATATTCTAAATATCTGAACCTGTTTGGCGATTTTTCTTTTTAATTTTTTTATTTATTTATATTTGTATTATTATTATTATTATTATTAATTAATTTTTTTATGTCATGTGGAAATGTATTCGGATTGAAAATAGCATCAGCGATTACCTACAGCCAATGAGAGTGCAGCATTCACTAGTAATGGTATCTGCAGGCCAGCAGAAGGTTTTGTCACTTCTCTGGGATGTCAAGTCTCGTGTGTGTTTGGTTGTGAGATGTAGTTTGCAGACAGAGACGAGGTTGTCGGCAGTTCTTCCTATTGAAAGTCATGCAGTGTGAAACCCCATCGCTGATGCATCTTGCAGTGTAAACACAGCAGCGGCTGAATGCTACCCCAGATAGTCATGCAGTGTGAAAACATCTGTGATGCGACTACTTTGAAAGTCGTGCAGTCTGAACTCAGCATAGCTGGAAGTTGCTGAGACTTTTAGGTATGTTGATGTACTTCCAACTGAAATGGAATATTGAGTAGGAGGTGGGGCTTTCTTTTGTGTATCATTCCCTCATAGCAAACTAATGGTAAGAGTTTTGTCTTTTGTTTCTAGTCCAAATATCTAAAGATTCTTAAATCAAGAAGTATTTTCTAGACAAGAAAAAAATATTGTCTTATTTTAAGAAAATTAAATGAGTTTTTCCTTGAAACAAGCAAAATAATCTGCCAATGTGTTAAGCAAAATAATCTAGCTAAAGTCTTTGATATTTTTGTATATTTATTTCCTCAGCATGTCCATAGCACATATGGTTCTACGTTTCTTTTTAAAGTTGTGCATCAAATATAAATAATTTGAAGTTTGTCTACCCAGCCCATAAGTATGAGCAAGACTTGTTGTTGTGCTGTTTGGCATTTAGCATGCACCTCTAAAAATGACTTCATAACCATACGTTTCCCATGACTCTAAATATTAATATTCATTGTAGTTATGATGGGTGGGCTGATGCTGTCACTTTGCATTTCTGAGAGCACGAGTTGCTTTTAGACTCTGCTTCTAATATTAGCTGAAGAAAGGAAAGCATGATGCAGGTCTGCTCTCATTGGGCCATCCATGTATTATGCATTCTCATTTCCATGTGTTTTGCTCCATCCCTCGTCCCAGCATTGATTTCCCAGACTGGGGAAACGTTTCTCGACTCTGAGAACAAAGAGCTTTGATGAGGGAACGCCGTCCTTTGCCAGTAGTTTCTTTTTGAACGCGTACAACAAAGAACATTTGCTATTTAATCAGATCTTTAGCATCAGACATGAAGCATGCATCATTTAGACTGACCTCCTTCAAAGAATAGTTCATTGATGTACATCGGCACGATCATTCAGTCGGTTATTGTCAGGGTTGAGAACTCATTTGCATTGATTGTTTAGAGACTCTCATTTTGCTAATTTCATATTTTGCTAATTTGGTGCATCATTTGCTAACCTTATATGTTCTGTGCACATACGCTTAATGCATAAATACACTTCATTGAACATGTACATAAAGACATCACTTTTATACTACTGTATATCACTGCAGGTTAACTGGGTTTATATATAATAACTGTTTTAACTGTTAAAAACTATTATTTACTAGTTAATTAGTTACGTTATTAGTAACTAGTAAAGTTATGGTGACTAATAACCTTAACCTATCTGATTTTGATTGTAATGCAATAATGTGCACCTTTTGTAAGGCTGCTCTGAAGCAATAATTATTGTAAGTGCTATAAAAGTAAACTTGAATCGAATTGTTTTCTTATAAGCAGTGCTGTGGCTTAGACATGCTACTGGCCACTGTTTTAATCTACTTATTTGACTTGGTTATTGAATTTATATGTTGAATATAAAATTTAATTGAAATTGATTTTAATCAATTTTGTTGTTTTATTTTTACCTTTTTAAAATGTATTTTTATTGTTAAATGTAATTTTTTGATTATTAAAAATACAATTTAAAAATATAAATTTTCCAAATAAAATATATATTTTTAATGTTTAAGCTGCTTTGTTTTATTTAAATTAAAATTTATTATTACTAATAATATATATATAATAATATAATAGTATATAATAATAATAATAATAATAATAATAATATATATAACAAT
>CAIGQQ010033411.1:0-32036 GCA_903798035.1 Danio albolineatus
AAAAAAAAAAGAGTGTTTGTTTTGGCTAAGTGCAAACAGCGCACCTCATTGGAATAAGCAAGTTGAGTGATTCCCGCTCATCACCGTTTGACGGAGACAGCATAAATAAAGAGCGAGGGTGAAAACAGCGTGTGTGGGGTAGCTAGTAAAACACGATGATGAACACGTTCTTCTTTTTTCCCCCACTACATTTCAGATTTTGCCTACTCTTCATCACGAGGAAGACAAATAGGAATCATTAATAAGTGTGTGGATTATGGAGGACTCAGATTCATAGAACTGGATTAGAGAGGTGTTATATCCAAATCATATGCATTGTAAGTTTTTAGCAGTTATACATTAAAAAATACCCTTAAATATATATTTTTAGTACTGCTTCAGTGAACTTGAACAAGTATTTTAAAATCCATTAATTTTCACTAGTTTTATAAGTATTTTCTTTTTCAAAGTGTGCTTTAAATGCTTTAAAAATAAGTTAAAACTTTGTAGACTAGAAATATATGTGCTGTATATCATTTATTTTAGAAATGTGGGCAATACATTATAGATTTATTTTATTCAAAAAAATATTATAGTAATCTTATTTTATACTACAAGACATGAGTTCTTAATCCGGGCCTGATGACAACATATGATAACGTATGATATGATTTGATGACATATGATTTCAAGGGCCAAAAGGAAGTGGTAGGAGTAAAAAAACGGATTTGGGATAGGGCTTTAGTTATACCTAGGGCCAGACGGAATCTGCTGACATTTTTTGCTATTTCTACAGAGGATTTTTGTTAAAAATCTGCGGATTTGTGCAGAATTATTTTAGGAGAATCATAACTAAAACCTTAATATATGAAATAAAAAATAATACCTTTTTAGCTTTTATTTAACGTTTACAATGCAAATCCAATTAGATCCAATTAGATAAGTCTATCATATAAAATATCTACTTAAAGACAGAAAATAGTACTTTACAAACTGTATTGTAAATAAATCATATGAATATTTTAATATTAGTCAATATTAATAACCAAAATTAATTTCAAAACTGAATAAACATAACAATTGATTATTCCCAGAATATTAAAATCAACTGTAGGTGGTAGATCTTTCTCTTATCTGGCACCTAAACTCTGGAACAGCCTTCCTAGCACAGTTCGGGAAGCAGACACACTCTGTCAGTAGTTTAAATCTAGATTAAAGAAACATCTCTTTGCATTAACATGCACACAAAACACAAATGCTTTTGGAATCCAAATCCTCTAAAGCAGTGGTTCTAAAACTTTTTTCACCAAGTAAAACCTCAGAAAAAAATTGTTTCTTACCACCATAATGATCAATATTGAAACACAGTAGCGTACAGGCCTAATTAAGCAGCTACAGCTCTGCACAGCTCAAAAACAAGGCAAATTAATTCATATTATTATGAATGTTTATTAGTAATTGAATTAGTAATTCAATGATTAGGTTTTTTGAAGGTAAGGGTAAATATCTCCTATGTGGTTGGTAAGGTGTATTTAGGTAAAGCTAAGATTGTCTCTAATCATTGAATGACCGTTAAATGTATTTTTTAATGTTATGGGTTGTCGGATTCACACTGTATTGATGTACCTTTGGTAAATTGATAATTAATATGATGTTTCATTGTGGAGTAGTGTTTTGAATATTAATCATGAAATGAGGAAACGAAAATGAGATTGTGTGTCTAATTATGAAGTGATTGTCTAATGACTCAATGTGATTGACTGTGAGATAAAAGGGGTGGAGGGAGAGAATTGTGTTACACACTGAGGAAGGCATTGTGCCGAAACGTTTGTGTCATAGTCACCCAGAGAATGTGAAAATAAAAACAACAAGAAAGCAATTATCTGATAAGTGCGAATCATTACCTCTTTGAACACTTCCCAAAAGACATTATAATTTGAATGGCATCTGTGCTTATGTTAGTCGTTTTTTTTATTATTCCAGAGGTTTCCATAATCCTGGACCAGGCCGTATCCTGATTGGCTAAAAATCAGTGGATTTCTCCTACGCAGATTCCGTGTAGGCCCTTATACCTGACATTTCAAGTCACCTTTACAAGTATGATTTCTGAGAAAAATGATGACATTCAATACTGGCGACTCGGTGGCACAGTAGGTAGTGATGTCACCTCACAGCAAGAAGGTTGCTGGTTCGAGCCTCGGCTGGGTCAGTTGGCATTTCTGTGTGGAGTTTGCATGTTCTCCCCGTGTTCGTGTGGGTTTCCTCCGGGTGCTCCGGTTCCCCCCACAGTCCAAAGATATGCGGTACAGGTGAATTGGGTAAGCTAAATTGTCCATAGTAAAACAAATGCTGGATAAGTTGGCGGTTCATTCCACTGTGGCGACCAAAGATTAATAATGGGACTAAGCCGAAAAGAAAATGAATGAAAGAATGTTTAATACTTATTTTACTCGCCACAAAAAAAAATAAAGTGAGTTACCGAGTCCTTGCCATCATCTTCATGCTCTTCATCTCCTGGCGGTCTCTCCTCCTCATCAGGAATGATTTCACTTGACCTCTCTTTTCTGGCTTGGATCTGGCTCTGTTTGTACTCGGCCCTCACCTTACTGAACTCCTCAGGAGACACCGTGTCCTGAGGCGGCCGCGAGTTCAGGTGAGCTTTCAGTCTGGGAGGAGACAGAAATTCAGACAACATCAGCCTTGCTCAGCGAACGGGTCATGCTGGTTTTAATGGACTCGTGATATTTTCTTGATCTGGATTAGGTGTGTTTAACTGCGGGTGCTTGACTGTTTACCAATTAGGCTTTTGTTGATGCAATTCAGCTGCATCTAAATATAAAGGGGGAAAGAGATCACAGAATATGAGCGTGAGGAGAAACGGTAACAAACTCTCACAAATCCATGCGTGTGTGTGTGTGTGTGTGTGTGTGTGTGTGTGTGTGTTTGTGTTGCGTGTCTCATGTCTGAGGAGTTGTGCAAGGAAGAAAATGTTAACATATATAACATGTAGTCGCAGCACAAGCATAGCGTACTTCTCATAGTGTGTTTTGTAGTGGTGTGTGGGGACGCTCAGGACTCGGTCGTAGATACTGGTCATGAAGGTCAGGTTGTTCTGCTCTTTCTCCCACTCGGCGTACAGATCCCACAGTCGGTCTGAATGGAAGCCCCAGCCAGCAGCTGAAACCGCCTCCTCAAACACACTGAGGAGAGGATAGAGAGTTACTTCACATGGTATGACTTGGAATTTACATTTAAAGTTTGTATGACAAATGTACTTTTATGTACTTAATTTTTAATAGGTTTAAGTCATACTGCAGGGTGAAATCCATATTAAATATATATGAGTTGTTGCTAGAAGGGATACAGCTGTGGCATGGAAGTTAATATGCTATATTGATGCTGGCTGTATCCCATCTAGACTTTACCAATCCAAATGTTTTCATTATCTCAAAGAGATACTTCAGGGGGAAATTCTGTCATCATTTATTGATCCTACACTTGTTCCAAACCAGTTTGAGTTTTTTATTCTGTTAAACACAAAAGAAGATATTATGTAGAATGTTTAAAACCTGTAACCACTGACTTCCATAGTTTTTGTTTTTTCTACTATGGAAGTCAATGGTTACAGGTTTCCAACATTCTTCAGATTATCTTCAACTGAATAAAATAAAAATCTGAATAACGTTGGAAACCAGTAACCATTGACTTCCAAAGTAGAAAAAAACCCCAAAAACTATGGAAGTCAATGGTTGCAAGTTTCCAACATTTCTCAGATTATCTTTAACTGAACAAATACACATCTGAATAATGTTGAAAACCAGTAACCATTGAGTTCCATAGTAGAAAAAAAACATGGAAGTCAATGGTTAAAGGTTTCCAACATTCTTCAAAATATCTTCTTTAGTGTTTAACGAAATAAAATAAAATAGGATTGGAACAAATTTTGGGGTGAACTATCTCTTTACATAGAACAGTTTTGAAAAAAATATAATAAAATAAATAAAACTCTCTCCAAAATGTCTCTCAAACAACCTGCCACTCACATGAGAAATGAGAATGACAAAAATCCAATCAATTCCCAATGAACAAATTCAAGTTCTGCCCTACTACAAAAGTACAATATTGACAAAAGAATTCTCTATAGATTTTAATCTATTTGTTTTTGCCCTGTAATGACATTTAAATAATATTTTGCTGTGATGTTTTTGTGTTTGTAGCTGTGCAAGCTTAGACTTTATGTATAAATACATTTCACACTAAAACCACCAGGTGTCGTCAATTTCCTTATTTTAAAGAGCGATTGACTGAATCATCTATTCAAACTATGAGTTAAAGTATTTAGAATTAAAAATGCGTATGAAATGCTTCCTTTAATGGTTCGTTCACCCAAAAATTTAAAATCTGTAATTAATTAATCACCACCAGTGTTTCAGATCCCCTGAGACCATCAAATGAGACACAAATGGAGATAGTTTGGATCAGTGGTTCTCAAACTGTGGTACGCGGGCTTCCTTCTAGTGGTACTCGGAGGAATCACTGAGTAATTACAGTAAAAAAAATGAACACATTTTTAACCCTTTTAACCTTTTAATATTTGTAACAGTTGTTGGGGGCGTATCTCGCCTTTTTATACCACAATGTTGACAGGTATAGTTTAATCACCTGCTTTTCTGACACACAAAGCCAACTCTAACACACAGTAAGCAGATCTAATTTCTAATTTAAGTATGTAAATCCAATTCACATATTTAAAATACAAGTTAATGTTTAGATTTTAAAGACATACAAATAAATCATATATGCATGCAACATATATTTCAAAAAGAGTTTATATATCAGTATGTTGACATATAACCTGTTTATGAGGTCCAGGGATGAATATGTTACTTTATGCTCATCCTTTTTAGTTCTTTTTACTTTTTAAGAACAGTGCCATTTTTAAGTAACTTCAAAAAACACATTTTAGTTTAAATGTTGACGTTTATTTTTATTTTATTTTTTTTACCTGTAAGCAAATGTTAAATGTGGCTAACAATAATAAATACTCATAATAATGAGGCAGAATTAATCTGCCACCTTTTTGAACTGTGCAGTGCTGTAGCTGCTTAATTAGGCCTACTACGCTACTGTATTTCAATACCAGTCATTATGGTGGTACTTGGAGAGACAGTTTCTTTCTGAGGTGGTACTTGATGAAAAAAGTTTGACAACCACTGGTCTAGATAAAACCAGAGAGCTCTGGGAGTTCTTCTAAAATATATGAATTTGTGTCCTGATGGTCTCAGGGGTTTGGAATGACATGACAGAGTATTTAATAGCAGAATGTTTATTTTTGGGTGAGCTGTTTTTCACCTACCACATATTAAAGGGCTCGTTCAACCTTTTAATATGTAGGAGATAAACAATTAATTCCAAAAATGTGTCTGAATTCACTGTACTCAAAAAGAATAAAAAGTACCAACATTATGGTTTAACAAATCCACACAGGCAGATTTTCTTTGCATTCATAACTGGTATTAGAGCAGGGGTGCCCAAACGTTTTCTTATGAAGGGCCAAAAAAACAAACTTGATTGATGGAGGTGGACAGAAAGTAAATATAGCAAACTTTTACATTAAAGTGGCCACTGGTAATTTCCTTATTTATTACGATCATACATTCATTCATTTTCTTTTCGGCTTAGTCTCTTTATTAATCCGGGGTCGCCACAGCGGAATGAACCGCCAACATATCCAGCATTTGCTTTTCGCAGCGGATGCCCTTTCAGCAGCAACCCATCTCTGGGAAACATCCATACACACTCATTCACACACATACACTACGGACAATTTAGCTTACCCAATTCAACTATACCACATGTCTTTGGACTTGTGGGGGAAACCGGAGCTAATTTATTACGATTTAAAAATAAATAGAAAAAAATACTTTGATCATATTAATAATTATATCCATTTTTTACATTCTATAATGAACTTATGTCTTGTGCATTGTCCTCTATTTTCCAGTGACAATATTTACATTTGTAAAAATCTGATTTATGCACAGCATTTAATTTCAGTTAGCTTGTTTGTAGCTCAACAATGAAAGAAACAAATGTTCATGACGATCTCTGTTAAAGGCATTCGCCGCAACCTTCTCCCTCTCTTCTCAGATGGGATGAGAAGAGCCTGCAAGCCCTAGTTTGGGCATCTCTGTATTAGAGGATCATTCTAACTGGATTCTATTAGGCTTCATCACACAGACAAACCTTTTAGACATGTTTTATTCATTCATTTTCCTTCAGCTTAGTCCTTTATTTATCAGGGGTCGCCACAGCGGAATGAACCACCAACTATTCCAGCATATGTTTTACACAGCAGATGTCCTTCCAGCCGCAACCCAGCAATGGGAAACACCCATTCACTCTCACATTTACACACTACGGCTAATTTATTTCATCCAATTCACCTATAGCACATCTTTGGACTGTGAGGAAAACTGGAGCACCCGAAGGAATCCCACACCAACACAGGGAGAACATGCAAATTTCACACAGAAGTGCCAACTGACCAAGCTATGACACAAACCAGTGACCTTCTTGCTGAGGCGACAGTGCTAACCACTGAACCACCCCAACATGCTCCATTTATTTATTACTATTTTTTTTTTTTAGGCGAGTGAGAAAGGTCTAGCAGGGCAGCATAGTTTGGTCAGCAGTACCTGCGGATGCGCCGTGTTGATTCAGGCAGGTTCATGTTGAGTGTTCCCAGCAGCAGGTTGATGTAATGGATCCAGAGATCAACACTGAGCGGGATTGACTTCAAACCTCGTTCACACACCTGTGACAGAGCTTTCATTATTCTGCACATGTGTTTTACATATGGAAATATGGCTGCTAATTAAATGATTTAAACCTATCATAACCAATCATATATACAGTGAGGGAAAAAATGATTTGAGCCCCAGCTGATTTTGTAAGTTTGCCCACTAATAAAGAATTGGTCAGTCTATAATGTCAATGGTAGGTTTATTTGAACAGTGAGAGACACAACAATGACAAAACAATCCAGAAAAATGTGTTTCAAAACAAGTTAGAAATTATTTAGCATTTTTATGAATGAAATAAGTATTTGATCCCTTTAAGAAACGTGCTTTAGTACTTGGTGGCAAAACCTTTGTTGGCAATCACAGAGGTCAGCCGTTTGTTGTACTTGGCCACAAGGTTTGCACACATCTGAGGGGGGATTTTGGCCCACTCCTCCTTGCAGATCCTCACCAAGTCATTAATGTTTCCTGATAGATGTTTGGCAACTCGAACCTTCAGCTCCCTCCACAGATTTTATATTAGATTAAGGTCTGGAGACTGACTAGGCCACTCCATGACCTTAATATGCTTCTTCTTGAGCCAATCCTTTGCTGCCTTGGCCGTGTGTTTTGGATCATTGTCATGCTGGAGTACCCAAACACGACCCCTGACTGAGGGAAGGAGGTTGTCACCCAACATTTGACAGTACATGGCCCCATCCATCCTCCCTTTGATGTGGTGTTTTTGGAGTCATAGGCAGCGTTCCTCCTCCTCCGAACACGGCGAGTTGAGTTGATGCCAAAGAGCTCGATCTGACCACAACACTTTCACCCAGTCCTCCTCTGAATCAGTGAGATGTTCAAACTTCAAACTGGCTTTTAGATGGGCTTTCTTGAGCAAGGGGACCTTGCGGGCACAGCAGGATTCAGTCCTTCACGGCGTAGCGTGTTACCAACAGTTTTTTGGTGACTATGGTCCCAGCTGCCCTGAGATCGTTGACAAGTTCCTCCCGAGTAGTTCTGGGCTGATTCCTCACCGTTCTCATTATCACTGAAACTCCCTGAGGTGAGATCTTGCATGGAGCTCCAGACCGAGGGAGATTGGCAGTTCATTTATGTTTCTTACATTTGCGAATAATTGCACCAACTGTTGTCATCTTCTCACCCAGCTGCTTGGCGATGGTCTTGTAGCCCATTCCAGCCTTGTGTAGGTCCACAATCTTGTCCCTGAGATCCTTGGAAAGCTCTTTGGTCTTGGCCATGGTGAAGCGTTTGGAATCTGGATTGATTGATTGCTTCTGTGGACAGGTCTCTTTTATACATGTAACGAGCTGAGAGGGCTGCCAATGTCAGCTCGTTACCTGTATTAGATCCACCTGGGAGCCAGAGATCTTGCTGACGGATGGGGGATCAAATACTTATTTCATTCATAGAAATGCAAGTTAATTTCTAACTTTTTTTAAAACATTTTTCTGGATTTTGTCATTGTTGTGTCTCTCACTGTTCAAATAAACCTACTATTGAAATTATAGACTGATCATTTCTTTGTTAGTGGGCAAAATTACAAAATCAGCTGGGGTTCAAATAATTTTTCTTCTCACTGTAAATAGAAAGCCTATTTATTCAGCTTTCAGATGATAAATAAATCTCAGTTTTCCTAAATTGATTTTTATGAAATTTTGGATGGAAACACAACTACTGACTAATGTTTAAATCTAATTAAATCTATTTTATTTATAGTCAAATATGACTATTTATTTATTTATAGTCAAATTAAACATTACATTTAGAAGTAACAATAACCTATTTCCCATTTGTTTGTAATTAACTGTGAAATTGACTAACTAAAAACTATTTCTGCACATATTTTTTTTTCCTTTGGGGTAAATCTATGCTTGTTCTTACCTCTTCAGCTTTCTCATTATGTCCAGCTCGTCTTTCCATATCTGCAAACTTTTTCCAGTAACCGTAACACAGAGGATACCTCAACAGAAACGCATTCAGGGCTTGACGGGAAGCTCTCATGTGGCCCTGCAATCACACAAACACAAAGAAAACTGTTGAGCGTTTATGTATATGCTCTTAATTTCATTTGAGTTTATTTTAGTTTTTCATGACAGCCAATCATGTCATGTGTTTTAATCAGTCAATACAGGTGCTTCGGCTTAAATTAAATGCCTATAGTTGTGACCGTAGTAGGAAAAGACACGTTAGTAATGCTGAGCTAAAAGAACAACAATAAAATAAATAAAACTATTATTTAAGCGCCACCTCAAAAACTACACACATTTACCTCTTGTTCGCAGTACTGCAGAAGGTCGGTCCAGCTGTTGAAATCTTGAGGATTGTCGCTGGTAATTTTCCAAAGTCTCTTGAAGTCTGCAGGCATTTCTCCCTCTTCCTCTTCTTCTTCTCCTGCTCCTGTGGTGAAGGACGCCGTTGGGATGCCTGGATCTCCTCCATCTGCTTCTCTGCTTTCCTCATCATCAGGTTTGGGAGGGTCTGCATATTCAGGTTCAATATGTTCTGTCACTGAAACACATGCATTCGACTAAATACCCCTCAGTTCATGTATTGTATTGAACTGCGGTATTAAAATATGAAAAGGCTCATATTAGTCAACTTGAGTATTGAGCACGACAAATACTAAACATTTTAAGAAGAGACTGTGCAGGAAAAGCAGTTTTTTAAGGCTCCTTGAAATTTACTAGAGATTTGGGGCTTTTTGGATTACCATAAAGTGTTTTTTTATTGTCTAATTTAAAGAAAACAGCAGAAATTACATAAAACAACCTTTACCGTCATATTTATCATATTTCATATTTGTATTATGAAAGATTTTGCTTTTTACATTAGCTTTTCCTGGTTATTTATTTAACAAAAAAACATGAAAATGGTAAAATAAAAAAATTTAATAAATAAATAAATGTTTTTCTTACTTGCATATATATATGTAAACAATAGTTAATATCCTGATATTTTAAACTATATCAAAAAATGAAGCAAGAAATTTGAAATTAGAAAAGTATGGAAATAAAACTGCATGTTGAGTTATTTTATATGAATAATTTGCATTTAAATAATATATTTTAGATAATATTATAATAGTAACCTATTTGAAAACAAATAAACTGGGAAAATATTGTGATACATTTTAATTAACCGTCACCCTTAGTATTCTGTTGGTGACGGAAGTTTTTCCCAGATAAAACATATAATTACATTTACAAAGGTGACTTGTAATATTACTGATATTACTGTGTCAAACATCTCATACAGGATCAAAACATTCAAGTTCGAATCAATAAATCGCTGGTGTGTTAGCTAGCTGGCGCTTTCATGACGCGCCTGTGTACAAACAAAAGCACAAAAGCGTTTAAGGTATTAATAGGACAAACCATTCACACGTGCATACAAAATTGGTGTTTTAAAAGATAAGCTTTAAAGGGAAACCTGGACGGTCTGCAAGATCCCCGGCGTTGCCCAGATCGTCTGCGCCTTCCGCCGCCATTACTGAATACAAAATAAATGACGTATATAATGTGCGACACCCGAGCTTTCGTTTGACAGCAAGTCCAGTGTTCTAGAAAGTACAGATCTAGAAAGATGGAACTAAATGTACATTCACAACTGGAATTAACATTTAAAATACAAACGAACCACAAATATACGAATAATTTTATCTTTAAGAACGTATATACATGTTTAAATAATTTCAAGCTATTTCTTTGAGGCAGGACTCATGACCGCACAAAACTATCCAAATTTATGAAACCAGTTTATTTCTAACAAAATTTAAATTAATATTTTACAAAATGTTTTACATGAATATAAAAGCAACTCTATTTAACTTTATTTAATCTTTTAAATTAATCTATATCATTAATAATTAGAATAATACAACAACAACAGAAAATAAATAATATAACGTAAATAATGTTACCTTCTTTCTCTCTCTCTCTATATATGTATGTATACATTATTTAAAAATAGGAAAATAAATATAATTATTTATGTTGTATAAATTGTTTATATATTTTACATTATATTAAAAACAGGAAAATAAATGGTGTATTTTGAGGGTCTCTAAGCATTTTTGAAAACAATTAGCCTCCTCTATATACACACAGACACACACATCTATCTGTCTATCTATCTATCTATCTATCTATCTATCTATCTATCTATCTATCTATCTATCTATCTATCTATCTATCTATCTATCTATCTATCTATCTATCTATCTATCTATCTATCTATCTATCTATCTATCTATATCTGCCTATATATATCTATGTCTGTCTATCTATATCTGTCTGTCTGTCTGTCTGTCTGTCTGTCTGTCTGTCTGTCTATCTATCTATCTATCTATCTGTCTGTCTATATCTGCCTATATATATATATCTATGTCTGTCTATATCTGTCTGTCTGTCTGTCTGTCTGTCTATCTATCTATCTGTCTGTCTGTCTGTCTGTCTGTCTGTCTGTCTGTCTGTCTGTCTGTCTATCTATATCTGTCTGTCTGTCTCGGTCCATCCATCCATCCATCTACATGTCGGTCGGTTGGTCGGTCAGTCTGTCTATCTGTCTGTCTGTCTGTCTGTCTACCTACCTACCTACCTACCTACCTACCTACCTATCTATCTTTATCTGCCTATATATCTATATGACTGTCTATCTATATCTGTCTGTCTCTGTCCATCCATCCATCCATCCATCCATCCATCTGTCTATATGTCGGTCTGTCTGTCTGTCTATCTATCCATCAATCTAAGCATTGAAACTTTGCAACGTTTTAAATTCGGGAATGCCATTTTCATCTCTATGCTAAAAAAAACAGCAAAAAAAAAAAACTAAAAACAGACAGGACAGACCCTCAAGGACAAGGTTTGGGAATTAGCAACCGTTATATAATGGTGTATCACAAAGTATGACTAGCAAAATTAAAATGCAGCATCATCCACAAGTGAAGACTCTGCCAGAGATATGAGCAAAAACAAACAAAAGCTGTAAGGAATGTACAGTTAATCTTTATTTCCATCCCATTTGAACACCCGTTCCTCACAACCATAGACGTCACATTTACTTGCACGTTTCAGAGCTTTCAGGGTCACCCTCAAACAAACAAGGAATGAAACAAACTGGAAAATCAGCAACATGAAGCATTTGATGATAAAGATAATTGATGATCAAGCGGGAATGTTCTTCATCAGAGGCCCTGCCTTAAACACACATTCACTTCAGTCATTCAGACAAGATATCAAACTAATAGTGGATGGCAATAAAATCAACTTCCCCATTACAGTAGATCAGGCTGAAATACTTCTAAGTGCCTGCCTGTTTCGTTCTGCTTTGCTGCTTCAAAACATAAAACACCCAACCCACCCTAAACCCAACAAATGGAAGTGCTCTAAGACAGCGTTTCCCAATAATGTTCCTGAAGGCACACCAACAATACACATTTCCAGCCTCTCCCTAATCAAACACACCACAATCAACTCATCAGAACATTAGCAGCGACTCCAAAACCTGAAATGAATGGGTCAGATAAGGGAGATATCCAAAATATGTACTGTTGGTGTGCCTCCAGGAACAGGGTTGGGAAACACTGCTCTAGAAAACAAAAAAAAGAAGGCAAAATCTAAGCAATACGTGGAAATTCACAGATTTAACAGGTTAATTCTCCTGTAAAGCATAAATCTAAACTCAAGACCCCCCATCAAATGAACTAACTAAGCCACCATAAGCAATAAAGCTCATTAGTAGTTTCTAAAACCCCCCAAGTGCAAATGTGATCCTTTTCTAGAGCTTTAAAAATGACAAGACTAACAACAAACAAAGCGTTCTGATCCTGATGAGTCCGTATTTATGATTAACATTAGTTTCATTTGCGGTCCTGAAATGATTTAAATCCAATGCACGATTCAGTTAATCACTACTTCATCACCACATGACGTTAAAAACACAAACTCTTGACTTGTGAGGTTAGTACATTAAAAAAATGAAAGCATTTACTGTCTGACCCTGCCAGATGGAGCCCAAAATCTCTCTGACCCGTCGCACCTCTGGTCTGCTTCTGAGTTGTCATGAAGGTTTTGTAAGTGCTGGATGTGTTTATGAATTAAGAGTGAAAATTTTGATTGTTTTTTTTTTTTTGGGGGGGTGGTTTTGTTTACAGATCATTTCGCTGTGCTTGAAGCAGGATTGTCCAGTCCATGCCTGCGTTCATCCCAGGCTTGCGGAGGGTTAGCACCGACATGGAGGAGTCAAACTCAAACTCCACAGGGGTTTCTTTGCCTGTTTTGAGAAAGCGTGGGGAATATTAGCAGCCCATATCAGCTCAAATATACACTTTAATGAAAAAATAATAACTGATAATGTTCAGGCAGGAATTATACCAGCACATTTGTGTACATAATACATAAAACACATCAAACGTTTTTTTGTCGTTTCAAGTAGAAAGATTAAAAAACAAAAAAAAGAAACAATATTAAGAAAGTTGATCAAATCAATTAAGCTTAATTATTTTTAAAAAGAATTGATGTAATAAACGAACCAAATAGGAAAGTTATTAAAAAAAATAAAAGATATAATAAACGAAACAGAAAAAAGTAAAAAAATATATATATATAAAAAAATAAGAAAAAAGATCAATCAAGTTAAATTATTTTAAAAAAAGACATAATAAACAGAAAGGCAGCACTTTACAATAAGGTTCATTAGTTAATGCATTTACTAACATGAACTTATCATGAACAACACTTATTTATTAATAATAATTGAACATTTACTAATGCATTATTAACATCCAAGTCCATGCTTGTTAACATTAGGGAATGCACCGTGAGTTAACATGAACTAACAATGAACAACTGTATTTTCATTAACTAACATGAACACTGTAGTAAATGTATTGTTCATTGTTTGTTCTTGTTAGTAAATGCATTAATTAACATTAACTAATGAACCTTATCGTAAAGTGTGACTGAAAGGAAGTTATTTAAAAAAAAATAGAATAAATGAAATCATATAGAATTAAGAATAAAAGAAAAATCTATTCAGTTATTTAAAAAAAAAGAAATGATATAATGAAAGAAAGAAAAAGTTGATCAGTTAAAGTTAATTATTAAAACGATATAATAAATAAACAAAAAAGAGAAAGTTATTTTTAAAGGAATGATATAATGAAAAGGTTAAAAAAAATTGCAATTATTATTCAATGCAGACAATTACCAGTACATTTCTGTGCGTGTACATATAACACAAAACACAATTTTCTGCATTTTTTTGTGGTTTCATATAGAAAGAAAATAAAAGAAGAAAGAAAATCACATTTGTTAATCAAATCAAGAAAAAAATATTAATAAAGGCTCATTTTTAAGCAGAAAATGTAATACAGTACAGTTAAAAAACACTTTCTTTTGTTTCCTATAATATTGTTTACTATAAATTACTATAGTATTTTTTCATGTGGGTTATTATTATTTATTTATTATTATTTTTACAGTTTAAGACATTCTGCTAAATACAGTAGTATCTTACCATTCACTTTAAGAAGAACCTTTCTGGGCTTGCTGGCACCCAAAATAACAACTTTCTCAATCCAGGATGAAGTTAAGAACTTGCAGTCTGGGCACAGGTTGCTGTAATGGTGAAGAAAATGATTTCTGAGTCAAAGGCATTTGCAGTAAATAATGAACTGATTTCAAAAAATGTTTGGAAAATGACAGATTAATGTAAATACCGTGAAGTGAGAGAATTATTGGCAAAAGTGAGTTTGCGGTGAATAAATTCAGACTTCGTATCATAGTTGAAACTATGACCATCATCAATGTAGAGCTCGCCTTCAGCAAATTTCTAAAGTGAGAAAAAGAAAGGGCAAATGAGATAAATTAGTTCATTTTCCTGACTATAAAGGCCTGTTCACATCAAGAACAGAAACTGATGAATATTAGTTTCAGTAATCTTTCGATATAGCAAAATTAGCAGACAAAACAAAAGCTCTGGGCTGTTTGACTAGGCTGTGAATTAAAGGTAATGGTCAGATATTACAAGAAGGATCAGGGCTGTGCGATTTGGGGAAAATATCTAATTGTCTTATTTGACTCTTTGTAAACTAAAAACACGCAGCGATTAGAAGGATTAATACACAAATCACCTCATTTATCATTCATTTTGCATGGGTGTTAAGATCCCGATATTTTAATGATGAATCGTGCAGCTTACACTGAGTGCATTGATGCTAGCTAAACAAGTAGTGACAAAAAACACCTTTAATAACCTAAGAACCCCACCACATCCTATATAACCCAGCCCAACCTCTTCTGTCCTCATTAGATTTTACAGGAAAGCCTAAATGCTTTCATACGTGTTTTGGATGACGCGAGAGGCGATCTCTCTTCGATTGTTACACATTTAGGGTTAATCTACAAAAATGGAACCGTGATCAGTTACACTCCAAGTTCATATGGTGTAACAGCCACAAACAACTCTGAAATTGTACTGTGCTGTTGCTTACTACTACACTGAGTGTTACTGGCAATACGTTCAGTTGACTTTTCAGCATACAGCCGCCTGTGGTCCTTTTTCAGGTGCTGGATGCTTCTGAATTGGCAGACGTGCTTTCCTTTTTGTTTGTTTGTTTTATTGTGGCCGTTCTGCATAGTTCGGTTGCGCAATTCTGATTGGCCAGAATGACAGTGTGTTCACTCAATTAGCTAGTGAGACATCACACACAGACGGCAGTCATGCATTTGCGCTATATTAAATAATACATATTTCATATCGAAGCCTCTTGCAATTAGCTTATCGCGACGCTTCAAAACGCGATTGCGATTCGATTTCGATTAATTGCACAGCCCTCATAAGGTTCCATCAGTTAATGTTACTAACATGAACTAATTATGAACTATACTTCTAAAGCATTTGTTAATTATAGTTCAACATTCACTAATATCCAAATTCATGCTTATTAAAATTGGCACTGTGAGTTCACATGAACGAACAATGAGCAACTGTATTTTCATTGAGTAATGTTAACATGAACAAAAACTGTAGTAAATGTATTGTTCATTGTTTGTTCATGTTAGTAAATGCATTAACTAACATTAACTAATACAACCTTGTTGTAAAGTGTTACCAAGGTAATAATATGGTAAATAAGGTTCAGTTTCCTGCACAGAAAGATTGTTTCACTTGGTAAGACCTTTATGGCAGGGCTAGACAGAATCTGCAGGCTTTTTTTTTTTTTTTTTTTGCTATTCTGCACAGAATTTTATATACAGTATTCAACATTTGAAGTGCATCATCAACTTTCATCAAAGCCGTCCCCAACAACAGCTTTTCTTGTTTTAGGATGATGATTTTTTTTTTATTCTTTATTTTTTTATTTTGAACATTTTTATTTTGAACAAAGCCTGAGACCCATCCAACAAAAGGTGTAAAAAATAATAAGAGTAATATTATAATAATAAGTACAAAATCAGGATTGAAACATATCTGATACAGTCTCTCTCATATTTAACCAAAATTGTACAGTTTTTTTACTGGCACCATTTAATTCGGCTGTTGTGTATTCCAAACTAATAATGTCCAGTAGATAGAGCCTCCAGGATAGATCAGTTGGAGCAGATGGATGCAGCCATAGTTTTAGAATAGTTTTTTTTTGCAGCAGTCAGAACAACTGACCGAATCTTTCTTTGGTTGATGAATAAGGAGAGTGACGAATTGTCCAACATGAGAAAAAGCAATGGGTCACATTGGATCTGAGTTTCCATTAATTCTGATAGAAAGTCTCGTTTTAGGATGATTTTTCAAATATTGAATAGTGCATGTATCTCTATAGTAGCAAGATTACACTTAATTGATCGTTCAAATTTTTATATTAGTTTAACCAGACATTAAAACGTACATTTTCAGGGTCGAACTACACTTTTAATTGTATTAAATAAAACTATGTTGCATATAAGTGAGCACACTGTAGATGATAAAAACAAACGAATTATACTCAAGAAAATATGGTAGTCAACAGAAAGATCAAGCACTTTTACCTTAGGACTAAGGGCCACATATAAGGTGTAGGGGTCATTTTCCATGCAGGCTGATGAGCGGCGAATTCGGTCTTTCCTAGGAATGATTGAGCTGCCACGCTGGAAAACTGGGATCTAAACACATACAAAAGATGAATTTATTAAATAAAAACTGAAATAATCATTTTGTTCTAAAATGAACAAGCTAAAGATCTTACAGAGCTAAGAGTCACTGGAATGTAAAGATTCTGGGCACCATTATGTTTCTGAAAGGTGTGGACATCATACCAAACCTAGAAGTGAGAAAAATAACAAAACAATGCATTAGTTAGCTTATGTTTTGTTTATACCAATTTTTATAAACAATTTTTATTTTAAACACTGTCAGACAAACTGACAAAGGTTTACATTTTCAGCTTAGCAAAAAACAAACGACAAGAATTATATAAGAACTCAAAAGAACTTCATACACTTTGAAAAAAAATAATAATAACAATAATACAGAAGTAACATATTTGTCTCATCTATATACTTTTAATGTCCAGTTCAATAAAATAATAACCATCCAGACTCTTCAAAAAGTCATTGAATACTTGCCAAATAGGTCAAAATACATGAATTTATCTTCTCTAAGGCAAGACGTCATTCTCTTTATCCACTGAGACACACAAGGACTGTCTTCTTTTTTACAAGAACACGCAAATCACATATTTAGCTAGTAGCAAACATAAAATTAACAGCAAATCAGTCAGTTCATCACCTCTAACGTCAGTTATGATGATATAGCTGCGAGATGGACATACTGATAGGTTAACCCCATGTATGCGTGTAAAAATAATATAAAAGTATAAACATTTTACAGTCAGTAGATAGTACGTTTTTTAAATAATAATAATAAACATTCAGGTCATAAACATACAGAACCCTCACTGTAACCAATAAGGCCACTTGATAGAAAATACTTTTATATAAATAGTAGTTGACAATGCTCATAAACCATCTAGATGCATATAACCATAATCTGTTTTCTTATGCATGCATGAATGTATGTACCCTGAGCTCCTGAAAACCACACACAAAAAAAAAATACTTGTGTATTTGCACACACTTGGTAAATACAGTTAATTTTAATTCTAATAAAAAAAGAAAATAATAATATTAATAATGATAATAATAATAATAAAAATAATACTGCATTTTATTTATATGAGGCATTTCTTACACCATACAAAAGTGCAAAATAAAGCATAATATAGAATAAAAGATTATTTTATACAGCAATGAACCATGAATTGCTATGTGGTGGTAGATGGTATTAGTGAAAAAAATATGTTTATTCTGAAGAACATTTAATTAAACCGTGGCATTTGCATATGGGCTAGGCTGCAATATGCATCTACATTTATTTGGTCTCAGAAAAGAAAGATCTTAATTTCATGGCATCTTTAAGTGGATGTTTTACCTCTCCGGCTCCAGGCAGATAAGCAGTGACTCCACGAGACCCTTCCTCAGTGACTGGATGAACCAACAGATCCCTTCCTGAACATCACAACACAGACAGATATTATTAGAGAATGCATTATTTTCATATATATACACATGTATAACCCTATTAACATTATTATTCATGCATTAGTATAAAAACAGGAGCTACAGACTTCATACACCTTTAACTATAAACAAAAAGATTGCGTATCTTACCAATTAGGAATTCATCATCAATGGTGAAAGTTGCCGTTTCCTTGGGATAATCAACCCAGAGAGGTCTGAGACGTGACAGAAAGTAAAGAGCACTCATGTGAAATAGAGTTGTATCAATATGACTATCCAAACAATACAGTAATGTGGTACTGAGAAATAAAAGGATGAGTATTTTGCTGAGTGTGGCTTAGCTGCTCATAGATGAATATATCAGAGCATATTATAAAAAGAAATTGTTATTCTTGCCATCATATGGATTTACTTTCATCAGCTAGACACTGGCCTCACAGCTCCGTAAGTCCACGATTGGTAAATGTAGCTTGTGTGGCCGCTACTGCACTACTTGACTAAAAAAATAGCTTCGCTACTGAAAAGCTATTTGATTTAGAAAGTAGCAACACTACTGAAAAACGTGGTTACACTAGTAGCGTCACTACATGTAGCGAGTAAGTAAAAGTAAGTAAAGTAAGTAAAGTAAGTAAGGTGGGTAAGTAGGTAAGTAAATAAAAGTAAGTAAATTAGGCAAAAGTAAGTAAAGTAAATAAGTAAAAGTAAAGCAGGTAAGTAAGTAATATTGGTAAGTAAAGTTGGTAAGTAAAGTAAGTGAGTAAAGTAAGCAAAGTAAAGTAAATAAGTAAGTAAAAGTAAAGTAAGCAAAAGTAAGTAAAGTAAAAGTAAGTAAAGTAAAACAGGTAAGTTAAAGTAAATAAAGTAGGTAAGTTAAAGTAAAGTAATTAAGTAAAGTAAGTAAAGTAGTTAAAGTTGATAAGTAAAGTAAAAGTAAATAAGTAAAAGTAAAGTAAGTAAAGTTGGTAAGTAAATTAAGTAAAGTAAAGTAATTAAGTAAAGTAAGTAAAGTAATTAAGTAAAGTAGGTAAAGTTGGTAAGTAAAGTAAATAAGTAAAAGTAAAGTAAGCAAAAGTAAATTAGTAAAAGTAAAGTAAGCAAAAGTAAATAAGTAAAAGTAAAGGAAGTAAAGTAGGTAGGTAAAGTTGGTAAGTAAATTTAGTAAAGTTAGTAAAGTAAGTAGGTAGGTAAAGTTGGTAAGTAAAGTAGGTAGGTAAAGTTGGTAAGTAAATTAAGTAAAGTAAGTAAATAAGTAAGTAAAGTAAGTAAAGTAGGTAGGTAAAGTTGGTAAGTAAAGTAAGTAATGTAGGTAGGTAAAGTTGGTAAGTAAGTAAAGTAAGTAAAATAAGTAAGTAAAAGTAAATAAAGTAGGTAAAGTAAGTAAAATAAGTAAGTAAGTAAAAGTAAGTAAAGTAGGTAAAGTAAGTAAAATAAGTAAGTAAGTAAAAGTAAGTAAAGTAGGTAAGTAAAGTAAGTAAAAATCAATAAAATGTCAATAAAATAAACACACATCCCTACTTTCTACATAAAATAATCAACAATATCCCAAACAAGTCTTCAGAGGGGTCTTGCTTACCTCATGACTGGCATCCCGGTTGTGTGTGCTTGGTAGATAAGCTGGTACCAGTAGGGCAGGAGAGCGTAACGCTGGCGGATGGCTTCCCGGATGAGTGCAGTGTTTTCTGGGCCGAAGAGCCAGGGCTCCCTGCGCGTGGTGTCCAGATGAGCGTGAGCACGGAAGAACGGCTGATAAGCACCTGTCTGATACCAGCGAACCAGAAGCTCAGTGCTGGGATTGTTAAAAAAGCCACCAACGTCAGCTGCGTCCAACAAGAGAGAAATAATCAGCATTAGTTAAACACAAGACATAAAGTGCAGACAGAATGGAAATATCTTTTTTTTTTAAGTACAAATGAAATCAAAACTAACCCTATGACTTTATTAGCTCACACTGCTCGTTTTGTGGTGAACAATTCATCTGTGCATGTCATTAAGAAAAATAGTTTGCCCTTGTGATCTAAAAATAAAATCTGAAAACACACTTCCTGTTTGCTTTCAGTTTATTGCTGTTTCTCAATTCCAAGAACGCAGAGAACGCATTCGTGTTCTCGTGGAGACCGGTCTTGCCAGGTCACATTGGGAGAACGAACTCAGGAGACCGCGAGGACAGAGAACGCGTCCAGTGAGAAATGAGATGCTGCGTTCTTCCTGATGTTAGCATTAGCTCTACAGTAAAAGATCTGGGTGTCATATTGGACAGCAATTTAACTTTTGAAAATCATATCTCCCATATCACAAAAACTGCACTCTTTCATCTGAGAAATATTGCTAAGCTACGAAGTATGCTATCCATCTCAGATGCAGAAAGGCTAGGTCACGCTTTTATGACTTCTAGGTTGGATTACTGTAATGCTCTGGTTGCCCAGCCTCCTCTATTCTTACCAGGTCTAGAAAATATGATCATATCACCCCAATTTTATCCTCCTTACACTGGCTGCCTGTTAAGTTTTGTATTGAGTTTCAAATATTGCTTCTTACCTATAAAGCTTTAAATAATCTAGCTCCTGTTAATCTAACCAACCTTCTGTCTCGCTACAATCCAACCCGCTCTTTAAGATCTCAAAACTCAGGGCTTCTGGTAGTACCCAGAAAAGCAAAGTCAAGTAAAGGGGGCCGAGTCTTCTCATTTATGGCTCCAAAACTCTGGAATAGCCTTGCTACACTAACACTATGGTTAAAGGAGTAGTTCCAGAATGACTGGTCACCATTAACATTCATATGCATTATTTTTTCCCAACTATGAAAGTCAATAGTGACCCTTCAATGTGTGTTTGGATACTAACATTTCTCAAAACATCTTGTTTTGTGTTGAACAGAATCAAGAAACTCATACAGGTTTGGATCGAGGGGAGGGTGAGTCAATTATTTCTACTACTTTCATTCTGGAAGTGAACTACATGGAAAAGCAGTATATTTTTTACAACTGAAAATACAGATAATTACTGACCTCCACAAAACGAGATGCCCACAAGCCCAAGACTGAGACACATGGGAATGGAAATCTTGAGATGACCCCAATCAGCTGCATTATCCCCAGTCCAGACGGCGCCTGATGAAAACACACAGACTTAGCACATGTACAATGAAATCAGCACACGTCTCACAAACACACAAACTCACCGTATCTCTGAGAGCCGGCAAAGAAGGCTCTGGTTAACACAAACGGCCTTTCAACTCCACCAGATCTCTGAATCTGACCTTCGGCAGTGGCCCTTTGCTGGAAAACAATGTAAACAACAAATCTAAGCAAAATATAAGGCCATATCTACATTAATCCAAACGTGAAACACCTTAAAAGCTATTACTGTACATTAAAGGGTCTAGCTTTTACTTTTTTCTCAGCAAAGAAAACACCATCTATACTGTGATTTACAGAAAAAACCCCACTAAAATGACAATCATTGATGCAGAAGTTGATATAGCAATATGTTTTTGATTAAATTAAAATACGGCAGTCCTAAAATACTAATCATTTTTAGTTTTTATACTTTGCTACTGTCAAACAAACCATTAGGCTTTACCCATTTGTCAGCAAGATGTTTTCAGTTTTAATTAATTTAAATAGAAAAATCATACTATAAACATGCTAATTCATGTTGGAATCATGCTAACAACATGCTAATTTTTTATGTTAGAATCATGCTAACAACAAGCTATTTTATGCTAGAATCATGCTAACAACATGCTAATTTGTTAGAATCATGCTACCAACATGCCATTTCATGTTGGAAACATTCCAACTAATAACAAGCTAATCCATGCTAGAATCATGCTAACTTATGATAGAATAATGCTAACATGCTAATTCATGATAGAATAATGCTAACATGCTAATTAATGTTGGAAACGTACTAACAACATGCTAATTCATGCTAGAATCATGCTACTTCATGTTGGAAACGTGCAAATCCATGCTAGAATCATGCGAATTCATGATAGACTAATGGTAACATACTAATTCATGCTAGAATCATGCTATTTCATGTTGGAAACATTCCAGCTAACAACTTGCTAATCCATGCTAGAATCATGCTAACTCATGATAGAATAATGCTAACATGCTAATTCATGTTGGAATCATGCTAACAACATGCTAGAATAATGCTAACATGCTAATACATGCTAGAATCATGCTAACAACATGCTACTTTATGTTAGAAACATACTAGCTAACAACATGCTAATCCATGCTAGAATCATGCGAATTCATGAGAGAATGCTAAAATGCTAATTCATGTTGGTAACATGCTAACAACATGCTAATTCATGTTGGAATCATGTTAACAACATGCTAATACATGCTAAAATCATAATAATAACATGCTAATTTATGTTAGAATCATGCTAACAACATGCTATTTCATGTTGGAAACATTCTGGCTAACAACATGCTAATTCATGATAGAATCATGCTATTGTACTGTCCAGTTACTTCAGATTTTTTTCAAGCAGCCTCAAACTTGAAAAAGCCTCAGCCAACCTCAGACGCAGGGTTCAACTTTAAAGCTTTTTACTGGCTTGCTTCAGTCTTTAAAGTGGTTACATTGTTGACTGCAGGGATCTTAAACATTCTTTTAGCCAACTTGACACTTTTTCAAACTAAATAAACTACTTCCGACAGGCTCTCAAGCCACCATAAAGTTTGTTCTTAAACTTTAATGTCTAGTTTAATATGGCATGTATATATAATCACTTAAAAATGAAATTGACACTAATAAGGGACGTCCAATCTTTGACAGTACAAATTCAGATTACATGACAAAACATGTATACAAAAAAATGGCATTTTAAAGGTACTGTATGTAAGATTTTGAGTCTTCTAAAAGCATAAAAAAACCAAAATATGATATTTAAGAAACATGCCAAGGGAACATACTTGTTTATCTGAAAAACAATGCTGAAATCAGATATTCAGCCTTGAAAATGTGCATTACGTGCTGGAACGTCTGTCTTTGTTTTGGTTCTTTTAACCCCGCCCACTGCCAGTTTAGCCAATTATATTTCAGCACCCCGGGTTGCCTTGGTGGAAATCTGCGTATTTCATTTAATTATTCAGAAGGCTCTCAAAGCACGCGCCCGTGACCGAAATGCGACCTCCGGTGGCCAGTAGCAGACTCTGAAGTGAAACGCAGATTCAGTTCCACATGAGGTTCTTAAATAGCAAATAATATAAATATTATGAATGTAAAAATTAGGTGAGCAGGTTACATTGTAACCCTGTGTCCTAACAACATGCTACATGATGAAATTTGCAGTGATAAGCAATAAGGCTGTTTGCGCCAGACACAACACACCAGAAATTTATATACAGCCATTCAGAAGGACAGAAATAGTGCACTCACTGCACTCCAACGAAATGTTAAGGTTTATAATCTAATTCATACATATTAAACCTCTTTAACTTTATAAAATTGTACATGCTGAATCACTGATATGTGTTGCTTTGCACTGAGTCACAGTTCTAAAGTTCAATTGCAAATGGTTTCTGATATTTTCGAGATCTGAGGTGAACTATCTGCTGCTGCTTTCAGTATATGGCAATAAATGTCACGTAAAATGGCATTCAAACTTACGTTGATAGCACTAAGCACTGAATAAAGCACATGAGGTGTACCAGAGGGGATGATTGTCAGTTTATCCTGTTGTTCAGTTGCAGTATTTTAGGAGCTGGTTAGAACAAAAACTCCTTTTAATATGGAAAATGTTCCCTCTAGCGCATGACGTTGCTTTATATAGAGCATGGTTTAAATCAGCCTTTAGGTTGAATCATCAGACTCGCCAGATTGACGACCAACAGGAGCAACAACCGTTTGCATATGTTTTGATTCAGGAATGCAATACCTAGTTCAACCACTGGGTGTCAAACTTGCATACTGCACCTTTAAATTGTATCAACTTGGGAGAGTATCTTTTAAAATTTCAACTTCTTTGAAAGGAAAGAACCCTTCTGTCGACACTGATATGAGGTAAGACATTGAATAAAGTACATACATAACCAACAAACACTTAATAGTGAGATAATACAGCTATTATAACAAGATTTTTGATGAATCTCTCCGGTTTAATTATTTACAAAACACTCGACATTTTGTGTTCTCATGCATTTCCTCACCACATAAAGTCCATAGATATTGTGTACGTCTCTGTGCTCCCATTTTCCATGTAGAGCATCTTTGTGCATCGTGATTTCAGGGCCATTAAACACAGACGGCTCGTTCATGTCATTCCAGGTGAAAAGGTTCTCCATTGAGCCCTAAAAAACAACAGGGAAAGTTGTGACGTTGCATATGTTTCCTTGAGTCCTACACTAATGTAAAGACTTTAAAAAAGGAAAATCAATTGTTCGTTTACACTAGGGGTCCCCAAACTTGTTCCTGGAGGGCCGGTGTACTGCAGATTTTAGCTTCAACCCTAATCAAACACACCTGAAGAAGCTAATCAAGGTCTTAATCAAACTTGAAACATTGAGGCAGGTGCGTTGAGGCAAGTTGGAGCTAAACCCTGCAGGGACACCAGCCCTCCAGGACAGAGACTGATGAACCCTGGTTTACACAGAGCACAAAACTGCTAAAGATATACACTGTTTTAAATGTTAAATAATTAAAAATCAGACTTCCGAGATCTGTTGCACTAACCCAGAGTAAAACAAGAAAGTTTCAGGTTGACAAAAAAAATAATAAATACATCCTGGTTAAGGTCAGGTTAAGTCAGGGGTGGGCAAACTTGGTCCTGGGGGGCCCATCTCCTGCACAGTTTAGCTCCAACCCTAATGAAACACACCTGAACATGCTAATCAGTGTCTTCAAGATCACTAGAAACCTATAAGCAGGTGTGTTTGGAACTAAACTGTGCAGGACACAGGCCTTCCAGGACCGAGTTTGCCCACCCCTGGGTTAAGTGGTTACACAATAGTGGTTATATTTTGCCCCCCAAAAAACATGGCAAAATGAACTATGGGTTTCTTTGCTTTATCATAGGCTGTGGTAAATGTATTAACAATAAAATTAAAAGCATTAAATAAGAATAAAACTAAATGGTTAAACTTTTTTGAATAAAACACACCTGCTGAAATCAGTCAACAGAGTGAATGAAATTTCCAATTCATTTTAGCACTAATAATTCTGTTAAAAGGATAGCTCACACAAAAATGAAAATTTACTCAATTTACGCTCTCAAGTGTTTTCAAACCTTTATGAGATTCTTTATTCTGCTGAACACTTATAAAAGATACGGAAGTCCTAAGAGGCCATGCATTAAAATATTTTTTCTCTGGTTATGTCGTGATCACGGCTTAATTATCTCGTGATCTCGACATAACTCATTTTCTCGTGATCTCCGCATTACAAAAAATTATGTCGTGATCACAACTTAATTTTCTCGTGATCTCGATCTAACAAAAAGTTCTGCTTATTCTGACTTCCGTTAGCAAACGACTACGAAACTTCATGGACGAACACATTTACTTTTATTTTGACCAGGGACTGAGTCAAACTGAGATAGTTCTGTGTCTTTCAGTGATTGACAATTTCTATATCAGTGTCCGACACTTGAGAAGGAGGCTTTCGGCTCTCCGCCTTTATCGTCGAAGATATAGCGACCCTGAGAGTATACTCGGTTTCATTGCCAGTCAGCTTGAAGGACCGGGACGTATGCACCGTTTTATAATGATGCTAGAAAGGTGCCGTTTAAATGGTTTGCGACTGACCAGAGAAATGGTAAGAGATGTGCAGTTAAGTTTGAGAATAAGCAAAACTTTTTGTTACATCGAGATCATGAGAAAACGAGTTATGTCAAGATCACGAGATAATTAAGTCGCGATCACGACATGAGAAAGAAAAAATATTTTAAATGCATGGCGTCTTAGGACTTCCGTAAAAAGATGGTTTGAAAAAAAAAAAAAAAAGGAAAAAAAAAGAAAAATGTAAACACCGTCTTTTATAGTAAGAAAAAAATATATATTATTAAAGTCAGTGGTTACAGGTTTCCAGCTGTCTTCAAAATATCTTCTTTTGTGTTCAACAGGAAAAGTCTAGTAAAGAATGAGCAAATGACGACAGCATTTTCATTTCTGGATGAACTATCAAGGGATAAATCTGTCTTTAACCCAGAGTTCATGCAGCAAAACAGCCAATCAGACCTGAGAGGAGCAGATTTAATGATTTCTCACTACAGAGCCAGCGCAATTCACTTCTCTGTTGAAGATTAAATGATTTATCATTATAAATATATTACAAATTTAAACGCATTTAAAAGGCAGAAATAAACAGTGCTGATGGAGAAAAAGTTGGAGAAGGCAACTTAAAGCAAATATTACAGAGATGCAAACCAATAAACAGATAATTATGATGTAGGTTAACCAACATCTGTTATTTTTAAAGCTTTATATACTAAAGCCAATTATTGTGTGTATTTTTTAAATGCAACATTTTTAATTAATATTAATTGACAACTCGGGTTAGCCATGTACCATAAGTTACTGTGGCAACAAAACCAGATTAAAACCAATCCACCTTTTTGAGCCCTAAAACTGAAAAGTTTGCTATATTAAACGTGAACTTGTTGCTAAGCCTGTCATAATGATCAATAAATGGACTTATCATATAACATATGGACATGACCTCAATCATTTTTGGTGATGCAATATACATTCTAGCCTAATTTTAGTTGATTGTGCAACATCTCTATCTCTAGTGGAGTTGTCAGTGTGAGTATGGTTAAAAAACACTATTAAATTACTATAGTATATTATCATGTGGGTGTCTGACAGCTGAAAATAGATTTGGCAGCAGATGTCGCAGCTTTTTACCTTGCACTTTTTTGTTAAAATTTATTATTATTTATTTTGGATATGCGCTTTCACATTCTGATTCCAAGGCCTGATTATTAAATTGTTAATTATTTTAAATCAAATATTCTTAAGAATAAAAGATTATTTGTTTTTTGAAGGAGTGTACTTGCATTGTGATGATATTATATTGTCATCCTGGCATTATATTAATGAGAGAGATAAAATAGTCTTAAAATGACAATAATATAGTTTAATCGCAATATATTTTGGTGCAGTATATCGTACACAAAAAAAAAAATATTGTGAAAGGCCTACTTACTAGAGTAAAAACCCAAACCGACTTTGTGCAACAGGAGTACTGAGACTTCACCGAATGGTTGATTCTACGCTTCTACTCAAAGCTGTGAATTTACCTCACGGACATAACAGAGTAACCTTGACCTTGAGTGGCAGACAACTCGCATGATAACACATGATTACATGTTATGATGCATCACATTTCTGAAGTTTAAACAAACACAGTCACTTCTGAAAATCCTTTGACCAGACTATTTAGATGACAAACTTTGGGTCAGGCTTTTCGCGACAAATTCAAACATTTAGTTCAGTTATCACATGATCTGTTGAGGAAAAGTCAAGAGTTTGATGCTCTGCTGGAATAATCAAATGCTGAAGGGAATTGTACAACATGACATAACAGCATCACCACATCCTGTCTAGAACGAGAAACGAGAGGAAAAACAAACGTAGATTTACACTTGCCATAACTAGAAAAGACTAGAACTACAGTTACACTTTCACTTTTTCAGATTCAACATACACTGATCTACTTTGAAAAGACTGGAAAGCAGAGAAAAGCCTCACCTCATACTGATCATAAGCGAACATACTAGCCCACCAGGCCCGCATTTCTGGATTGGTAAAGTCAGGATAACCAGAGTTTCCTGTGAGAATGAGAAATTAGTGTAAACTACAAACAAAGTAATAGTTGGCATCTTATGACATTGTATAAATAACCTTCAATTGAATTTTAAAAAGTTTCTCTTCACCAAACATCTTTGAAAAAATATATTAAGCAGCACAACAACTTTCATAATCAATAATACAACAATAAATAATGTTTAAGCACCGTCAGCATAATCAAATGATTTCTGAAAGATCATGTAACACTAAAGACTGAGGTGATGATCCTCATGCAGCTTTGCATCAAATGTTTAAAACTACATTCTAAAATACATTCACATCACAAAACAGCACTATTAACTATTAAACCATAATAATATTTCTATTCAAAATCTTACTGAACTCTAATATTTGAATGGTAGTGTATGAGTACATGGTAACACTTTACAATAAGGCTCATTAGTTAATGCATTTATTAACATTAACAACATGTGTACAGCATTTATTAATCATAATTCAACATTTAATAATGCATTATTAACATCCAAGTCCATGCTTGTTAATAGGGCTGTGCAATATGGACAAAATAATCATATTGTGATTTTATTTGCGATTTTGGCAGCTGTTTATGCTTTTTTTAAACATGCTACATACACATTCTAAATGTATTCAGTGCACAAGAAGTGCATAACAAAACAGTTCACAATGAAATAACATAGTATTACGTTTAATAAATAAAAACTAGTAAAAATGTCTTTAAAACAGACAACATAAAATACATTAAGATCAACTAACCTCAACTCTAGGTAAACACTTACTGTACACAGTAGCACTAACTGCTTGATAAACAAAACAGTAATAAATGGTCTTAAAAACGGACAACATGAAAAAATAAATATTAACTAACTATTCAGTCATAACAATAAATAAAAACTAACGTAAATCAAAACCACCAATTTGGTTCTCCTGCTCAACTTTGTCGTGTGCGGAGTGAGCTCTGATTGGTTAACATATTAAAATCATGCGCACAAGAACGTCAACAAAGATCGAAATAAATTAATAGATAAAATTGCAGCCTTTGCGATTTAGAAATTGCAAGTGCTTAAATCGTGTTTTTTTTTTGCGATTGCGATTAATTGCACAGCCCTACTTGTTAACATTAGTTAATGCAGACCGAGTTTACGTGAAGTAACAATGAACAACTGTATTTTCAATAACTAACATGAACAAATACTGTAGTAAATGAATTGTTCATTGTTTGTTCATGTTAGGAAAAGCATTAGTTAACATTAATGAACCTTACTGTAAAGTGTAACAGAGTACATTGCATTTAAAATCCCTCACCTGGCCAGCACCAGCCTTCATAATTTCTACCGTCACTGTTCTTAACGTAGAAGTCTTTATTAGTGATCTCGTTGTGGATCTTGTAGCCACTGTCCACCTTGATATGGGGATCAACTATAGCCACCATCTGTAAACAAGATCATCATGACAAGATTATTTTTAGAATCTGCTTCGTATACAATAATCATATCAAAACAACAGTATAGAGAATTTACATTTTTATAAGTTAAAATAAAATTATAAAACTATCATTAGTATTTAAAATGGCAAAATCCCTGATTGCATGATTTAATGGTGACCTATTATGCTCCTTTTTCAAGATGTAAAATAAGTCTCTGATGTCCCTTGAGTGTGTGTGAAGTTTATTTATTTTAGCTGTCTGAAGTTTGTGTATTATAGCTCTAAATAGCTTGTTGCTGTTTTTGAGTACTGTGCCTTTAAGGTTAGTCCTCCTCGCCAACCGTTCCCACATGCCGGTCAGCATGCCTCACTCTCCACCCTCGGCTGCGTCAGACAGACGTAAAGGAAGCAGATCTCACGTAACGTTTGTGAGAAATACTACAGTAAGAACTTTACCAATGATTGTTTGATGTGTTTGTTGTGGAGTTGCAACAATGAGTCTGTTTTAAAACATTTTAAACTTCTGATGAACTGATAAACTTCTAAAACATTTTAAACTTCTTTAAAAATCACATCTGATGATGATTGATGACCTTCGCGAACTGAACAGATCTTTTATTCCCGGTTGCTTTGCACACGTCCTGTCTTGTTGATGTGATTATATGTGTTACTACGGAGACATGTTAATTAGCAGCTGTCAATCAATTCGGTGGGTGGGGGACCGCACTCCTACGTCAAGTTGCGGTCGGTCTCAAAGCTTTCCACAGTTTTTATGTTTTTAAATTGAAAAAAAAGGACTGTGTGTGTTTATATCAGCCCAATATGACAGTCTATACACTATACCAGGGATCACCAAACTTGTTCCTGGAGGTCCGGTGTCCTGCAGATTTTAGCTCCAACCCTAATCAAACACACCTGAACAAGCTAATCCACCTCTCACTAGGTATACTTGAAACATCCAGGCAGGTGTTTTGAGGCAAGTTGGAGCTAAACCCTGCAGGACACCGGACCTCCAGGAACGAGATTGGTGATCCCTGCACTATACCTACACATATGTCTGTCCAAACAGCTTGAAAAGTAGATTTTTCACCATAGGTGCCCTTTAAAATTGTTTGCAAGTGATTTGTCTTTTTATGTGAGTGTTTATTCATGACGCTACTACCCTAATTGAATTGCCCCTGGTGGGATTAAAGTTGTTAAACTTAAATCAGCCATTAGTCGCTGACATTACCTTTGGAAAACTCTAATGGCAGACGGCTGCTTCTCACTCAGGGCTGTTTATGCTAATGAGGGAGAGATATGCACTAATGAGCAGGACTTTCCCCCTCTGTTGACATGCATAAAGGGAGAATGTCAATCAAAGTGTTTCTGCAGACAGTGTTTAAACCCCTTATAAAAGTACTAGATGAATTGTGCTGAATTGTAATAGTTATTAGATATGCACAAGTGTTACTCGAGTGTTACTCGTTATTTTTGGAACTAAGGTGTGCAGTATGTATGTTATATATATATATATATATATATATATATATGTAACTTATTTTATCTATTTTTAGTATGGAAAGCTCTGCTGTGACATGTGAATTTCCCTTTGGGGATTAATAAAGTCAAACAAAGGGATTTTTGCATAAAAGGTCCCCTGTATCTAATTTCAAATTCAATTCCCCAACTTTCTGATAACTTTTAAAACTCCATGATAGAACTTCCATGACCAATGGGAACCCTGTCAAACAAAAACCATAGTGTATTTTCACTAGCAACAGTGTCTGACCTTGCGTCTCTTGTCCATCAGGCCCTGCAGCATCTCTTTCGGCTCAGGGAACTTGTGTGGGTCCCAGGTGAAGTAGCGCTTGCCGTCCGCATGCTCGATGTCTAGCCAGATGAAGTCATAAGGGATGTCATGCTGGTCAAAGCCCTCGTCCACAGACTTTACATCGTCCTGGTCATTGTAATTCCAGCGGCACTGGTGGTACGCCAGACTGGCAAGGGGAGGAAAGGACTGCGTGCCTATAGAGAGGAAAAACACACGCACACACACTAATGTCAATCACAATACATATTTAAATGGTTGATGCCCATATCTATAAAATTGCAGTTTTTGGTATATTACATTTACATTTAGCAGCTGCTTTTGTCCATGGTGACCTACAATTGAGGAGAAATTGAATTGAGCGATTCAACAAGAAGAGGCAATACAATACACAATATTGTTTTTTGAGAGAGAGAGAGAGAGAGACAGAGAGAGAGAGAGAGAGAATAATAGTAAAGTAATAGAAATCATCTAAGAAAAACCTTCAATTAACAAACAGGGAAGACAAAACTTCAAAGTAATGACATATCAGTGAGTGAGAGAAGAGTCACAATTAAGAATGGCAGCAGCAGCAGGATCCTCTGTGCGCATACCCAAAGACCAGATCACATACCCATAAAGTGAAGAGGGTAAAGGATATCTCTCTCTCTCTGTATGTATATATGTATATATGT
>CAIGQQ010033411.1:67036-94951 GCA_903798035.1 Danio albolineatus
TAATAATATTTCAGTCATCAAACTTGAAACCTCCAGCAGAGGTGTCCCAATCGGTCAATGTTTTTATGCAGAACGCTGTGGATGGGCGCAATGTAGCGTGCAACATCTCCATCACGTGAAAAGTCCCGAAAGAAAAGTCCCTGATCAGCACAGAAGGTGAACTTCTGTGGCATCGGGCTGTTCCCTCGCATATACTCCCATACGCCCAACAGAAGCAGCCGAACTTCAAAGGGTGAAAGGTGAGGGAAGACCTCGTTGATGTTACTCAAGACTGGAGGCAGTAGCTGACCTTCGCCCATACATGATACAAGCCAACAGGAGGTCTGAAGGTGCCAGGGGGAGTCAGACACTGACGGCTCTCTTGAGGACTCCCAGTGAGCAAGTAAGGTGGAAAGTAGACCCCTTAAAATAACAGAGCAATAGCACAGAGCTGGACGTCCGGCTGCGACCACATGGAGGAGGTGAAATAGCACAGGGGTTTTTTCAAAGCAACGACGAATGTGTATGTCTCGCTCAACTGTGGTTTTTGCATGTTCCTCTGGAGGCCAGGAAAGTTCTCCGTTTGCCACATCTGGGCATATGTTCTCCACAAGAGTTACGGCAATTACCTTTGCAGCTTCAGCATTGATTGGTGGGAGTTTATCGGGAACATTAGGTTCACTGCTAGGACTCGCAGCAGAACCAGTAGGGTTACCTCCACTCGTGCTGCAGCACTGAACCATGACCGCAAGCAAGGTCTGCATATTCTGACTCACTCTATCTGGGTCAGGATGTAAGGGAGTGAAGGGAGGCTTCAACCCCTTTCCGATTATTCCAGCATGGAAAACAGACCAAACATTACCAGAGAAGTTAACCGAGGTGCCAAATTTGCGGTTGACGTCCAACAGGGAGATTCCCAAGTCTGGGACGAGGTTTTGAGCCTGTGTGGTGTCATCACTCTGATTCTCTTGCAGACCTCCAAATAAATCTTGGTTGCCTTTGTGTAGAGCTCCCTCCACCAGTTGTTGAAGCACAGCTTTTTGCGACAAAGAGGAATAAGCCGCAAGACGTGATAAGAGTCGCCTGGAGTAGCCTACTTCCTCTTGACCTGCATTAGGACTCTTCCCTTCTTGTCGTAAACAAACAAAGAAGTGTGACACCGCAGCCCTACATATCCGCAACAGATGAGCCGGGGAGCACGCTCGGGGAAGCTGGCTACACGAGAGAAGTCTGACAGCCGCTTTGGATACCACTGAATCCCCATGCAGGAGTAAAGGACAGAAATCCTGAAGGTGGCTGGAAACGGCAACTCTGACTTCTGAAGCCATTGAAGACTGTGCTAAACTACCCGTTGTAGTTGTTGTACCTCCTCCGTTTTTCCCATCCTCCTCTTGACTCTGTACTGCAGTAGCCAGGTTATTCAGCAGCTGAGCTAACTCTTTGATATCAAGAGTTTGTGTGTGGATCTGAGCAACACAGCGGGCTACTGTTGAGGGTAGCAACCCGGAAAGTGAAGTGGAAAGCTGGGTGTATAATTGCGAGGCCAATGCAAGCTCGTCTGGATTTCGGGCTTGAGTGAAGAGCTGACATAAAGCTTCGGTGGCTACGCTTGGGCCGCCATACACCGATAGCAGACACAGGAGCTGGTGCAACCAAAGGTGTCGTTTCCGCTCAAGTCTGAGAGTTTCAGCACACAGATCAGCAATGTGTGCCTGGAGCTCCTCAAGAAATGGGATCACTTGTGGCATTGCCGGAGAAGTAGAAGACTGTGGAAAAGGTTCATCACCGTCTGGCCGGTTGTGCACCAGCTTGTGAAGATGCAGCAGAAGCATTTGCAGTAATCGATCACAGGCTTCTCGAATACCATCATGGGGAGAGGGCGTTGGACCTGATATGATCACTGAAGAGGGCGTGGCTGTGTCTGCTAGGAACTTCAGCACTCTTGCTCCACCTGAAGGGCTTTGGCTTATAAGGTGCACAGCTAGACCCAACATATTCTCAAGCTCCTCCCGGGGCAAAGCCTGGAATTGGGCTTGCAGTTGAATTAGGACTGGTGGTCTGAGAAACTCAACAAGCTCTGTAGAAACTGCACCGAGGAGAGTTGGGGAAAGAGCTGCTAGTTGAAGCAGGAATGGTACAGTTGCCCTACGGAGATGAGGGGAATTCTCCCATCCACCAGCTCCAGATGTATGCTGAGGTACATTTTGTGGGGGCACAGACAGACTGTCCTGAAACATCCTGAGAAGCTCTTTCTTGATGCTATCTGAATGTCTTGAGGCCAAGTGTCCAAGGATACCGACTACTGAGCCTATTTTAGGCACTCTACTACTCTTGTCTATTGCCTGCTGTTGGTTGATCTTCTCAGCAGATGAATATCCATGTGCGTAGAAGTCTTTGAGACCACAAGCTAAAACCCTGCTAATGATAGTACCAGGAAAAGCAGAACCAATATGGGCGACGACCCAGTCAAAATGAGGAGAGTGCTGGACTGAGGTGTCCAACAGGGCATCCACACATGCATCGGGACACCAGGCCAACATGGCCGCTAGACACTGAGAGTAGCACTCCATTAGTGAGCGAGTGGCTGCACATGACATCCAAAGCTGCAGCAACTCATTCAGGCTGGACGAGTGAGGAGCGGCCCGGCGTCCTGCATGCTTGCTGCTAAGCTGACCAAGAAGGTCTACAGCCCAGCTGGACACAAGGGGAGCCCAAGCTTTAGGACTGAGCTTGATAAATTCAGAAAGGACTGCGTGGACTTCTTTAATAACATCCTCTAAATTTGATATGCTGGTGCTGCCTCCTCCACTCGCACTGTTACCACCATTTTCACCCTCTGCCTCCAGGTCCTGTAGAAAGGAAGCAACGTATTCATCATACACTCCTCTTAAGTGCTCCAGGACGGCTTCGCGGCAGGCTGGGACAGTTCGAAGGAGGCGTATTGCACAGCGAGCATGATCCCGACAGCTGAGTTTACGTCCTTGTGTCTGGTCAACTCCACTGATGAAAGCCTTGATTTCTAAAGCCAGCTCTTGAGGACTGATGGAAGAAACAAACAGAGTTGGTGAAACACAAAAAGTATTTATGTAGTGCATATGATTGGAGTTAACTAAATATGTTTCATTCTTCTTTGGTGTCTGCATCATATTACATTGACAAAATAATTTCATGTACATAGTAAGCTAATTATTTACAAGAAATATACAGCTAGGGGGATAATAAAATTAGGATAGGTAAAAAAAAATGCACTTAATTTTAAAGAAAATACATAAACAATGTTTTAGCTTTAGAAAAGTTAAGTTATTTTTTGTGTAATAAGCCAGATTTTTCAATCGCAATATATTAAAACATTTCTAATTTTTGCCAGTTTTCACAATCTGCAAAAACAATTATCAATGCTATTAGACAGACATACAATAATAATTCTGCATTTTATTTAAAAGCATTGTGCCCATTTTAATTTAAATATTTATAATTTCGGAGATACAGCGTGTCGGCATCCATTAGCCTGTCATACTAAGCAGAGCAAAGATGATTGACCCTCTGCCACAAGATGCCGACAGAGATCACATAATAAGTCCCTAGGGGAGAAAAACTCAGCGTAATTTCAAATTACAGCTGATCAAATCATTCTAAAAGCAGGTAAGTGACTTTCTATGTCAATCTCTCTCTCTCTTTTGTATGTTGTAGTGCTGTATTTATACCATAGTAATCTGGTAGTGTTTGTATTGCTTTGGCTAATTATGGTTAATTATGGTGATATACCGACTGCAAAAGAAAAAAAACACTGGGAAATGTCTCTAGACTTAAGGCATTTCATGCCATTCAGCCTAACTTAAAATGTGAGCAAAATAACCTGTTTTGTTGTCGCTTTAGGTATTACATTAGGGAGTCATTCACAAACTTCACTTAGAACTAGTATTTAAAGTAGCAATGATTTCTACTGTTCTGACGTCAGCTGCAGATTGTGCATAGATTGTGTTTATGTGCATAAATAGTTCCTTATACAAAAGAATGTTTGGACTCTCCATGTTTGATTTTTTTATATACACATATAAATGTATATGAGCAATTCCATGTAAATGTCAATCTTGCCATGAAAAAATTAAGTTGTCGCCAAAATAGCGAAACCCTTTTTGTTTTTTGTGTATTCTTGTATTTTACAGTGCTGTATAAATACTCAAAAATGTCTCGTTCAATGTTTTCAAACTATTATATTTGATTTAACAAAGTCACACAACTGGAAATTTCACATCCATAACACAGAGACGTCACATCCATAACGAAGCATTTTCCTAATAATTGCAAAAATGTAAATTAAAATCAATCATGTTTGTTCTATAGAGAGCCGACACTAATTCTTTAGAAGAGCATAATTTCTTTTGGGTTTGTGCAGTTTAATCCACAGAAATTCTACGAAGTATGTTGTATACTGTAAACTCGCAGACTTTTTTCGTCACATCCATAACGCATGTTAATTTTCCTCATTTAAAGTATAAAAATAGATTACAGAGTGTTATTTTTCTGATCCCATGATTCTGTGTATAGTTGTTTTGGAAAATGTATACTGATGTTTCAGCACCACGGTGGCGTAGTGAGTAGCACGTTCGCCTCACAGCAAGAAGGTCGCTGGTTCGAGCCTCGGCTGGGTCAGTTGACATTTCTGTGTGGTGTTTCCCCGTGGTTGCGTGGGTTACCTCCGGGTGCTCCGGTTTCCCTCCACAAGTCCAAAGACATGTGGTATAGGTGAATTGGGTACGCTAAATTGTCCGTAGTGTATGAGTGTGAATGGATGTTTCCCAGAGATGGGTTGCAGCTGAAAGGGCATCCGCTGCGTAAAACAAATGCTGGGTAAATTGGTGGCTCATTCCGCTGTGGCGACCCCGGATTAATAAAGGGACTAAGCCGAAAAGAAGATGAATGAATGAATGATACTGATGTTTCAATATAATGTTAGCATATACCTTATCTGTGCGTTTATGTTTTGAGTTTTTACTGCAAGTGTCACATACATAACCCTGGAATTGCTCATATATATATGTTGTTGTTTTTTTTAAAGCAATAACGAGTAAATGCAGTGAAACTGAACATTTTTAAAGTGATCCCCTAATTTATCCCATAGCTGAATCTACTTAAACGTTTAAAATAACTTAATATAAGAAAATAAAGTCAAAAGATGCTTGAAAACAACATACTTACCCTATCCACAAAAGTGATCATTCTAAATTTATTTTTATTTTAAAAACACACAGCCTACAGTGTTTTTTTAAACACAGACTGTATTTGCCAAAAATATACATGCAAACTGCAGCATACTTTAAACCAGTAATAATAAATGAGCAATTATCAGCACTACAGTCAATACTTTGTTTTTTATATATAATAATAATGCAGCAACACAAACTAGAACTACATCTACACACCAAAACACCATTTATAAGCTATTAAAATAACAGTCATACATGTACTGCTCACCTGTAATTGTTTTGAGTGTGGCTATGAGTTTGCATGGCTAAGGCATTCCCCTCGAACATCCCAGACATCGTTAATATGTTTAAGCCAAATATCCCATGCACTGTATTACATTAACACAAAGAATAACAACAACAACGTCGATTTATGGCAGGAAAGTTGACTATTTACAACTTCTGTCAGTTTCAGCACCGTTTCATTGAACGATGCACCAGTCACCGGAAGCTCTCGCACGTTCATTCTCTCGCCGCGGGAATAAAAAACGGTTTAGTCACACATACCGCCCTCTGTAGTTTAGGAGAGCTATAATCAGACACACACACACACACACACACAAAACATTCTTCACCATTCAAAATGTAGTGAGCTCGTTTGTCGATGAAAACACACCGTATATTTCTAAAGCTGATATTAATGAGCACATTTATGAAGGCAACAACACTCAGAGACATTTAACGTATACTTAATGTGACGTAATGTTCATAAGTGAGCAACAGGTGCGTGAACTTTTATATGCACTGCTTGAACAAGTTCCCTCCGGCTCCTAAACCCTAGTCATCTGGTCAATCATCTGTCAAAACCTAAAATAAAGTGAACAAGAGAGACGTCAATAAAACTAAACTTATTTAAAATAGTTTCCGGCCCATAAACTCGTCGCTTTCAGTGAAGGTCTCTGATTGGTCGAGCAGCGAGATCTATTTATTCTGTGATGTCTATGGTCACTTCAGAAACGAAACAGCTTCGACAAACGTTATTGTAAGTATAAGATATTCATTCTTTTAGACCACAGTGTTGCCAAAATTGAAATTAATGGATTATTAAGCAATAATAATAAGCGCATTTGTTTTTCTATTAGTTTTTTTGTAACGAATTAAGTCGAGTGTTGCTCCTTCAGTCAATCTGGAGATTATTTCCGATGTATTTGATACGTAAATTCAACAGTAATCTTTATATGTACGCTAAAAAGGGTTTAAATGTTTTGTTATGTCTTTCTAATAGGACTGAAAAGCAAAACACAAGTTTGAGATCGCCATGAACAAGGTATTCAAATACATTTAACACCTTCAAGCTACTCGGAAGAATGGAGGATCAAATAAATATGTATTTCTAGGTGTTGTTATTTACAAATTTACTGTTTAATACTCAATAGCAAATTGATGAATACGAATTTTACGTTAATATGAGGGGAGAGAATATATGAGAAACTATAAAGTCTTGTTTATGGCAGCAAAAATAGCTAAATATTTCATTTAAACCTCTCTGAAACTCACATACTGTGCTTTGCTACTTTTACATTTACAGTTTCACTTTTAAGTACAAATGGTGTTGTTTATGTTAATTAAACCGTCTTATGTTTGTAGACAAATATAAGCCTCAGTAATTTTTATATTAAGCCTGACATTGTCTTCTAGTTTGATAAGAAACCACAACCCGGAGACCTCATTGAAATCTTTCGAGGCATTTATCAGCACTGGGCTATTTATGTCGGAGATGGTTATGTGATTCACCTGGTTCCACCCTGTGAGTGTTGTTTTGTTTTCTTTAACATGCTTCACATACTGCAGAGCTTGTAGGCAGTTTTACCTGAAACTTTTCTTTAAGCCTCCTGATTGTTTTCATTTGGGATTATTCTTTCTTTATAGCTGAACATGCTCATGCCGGGGCCAACAGTATGATGTCTGTGCTACACGAAAGAGCCAAAGTGAAGAGAGAAAGCCTTTATGAAGTTGTTGGTGATCATGATTACCGTATCAACAACTTTCTGGATGACAAATACGAGCCACGTCCGATTCATGAAATTCTGCAGGACGCCTACAGTCTTTTGGGACAAATACTTTCTTATAGTGTATTCAGTGGGAACTGTGAGCACTTTGTTACCGAGCTGAGATATGGAAAGGCTCACTCTCGACAGGTACAGTTGATTAGAATTACATACGGTTGAAGTCAAAATTATGAGTATTTTCCAAATGACGTTGAACAGAGCAAGAAATTTTTCACCGTATTTCTCATAATATTTTTTCTTCTGGAGAAAGTCTTATTTGTTTTATTTCGGCTAGCAGTTTTAATTTTTTTAAAACCATTTTAAGGTCAATAATATTAGCCCCCTTAAGCAATATATTTTTTTGATCGTCTACAAAACACCATCGTTATACAATGACTTGCCTAATTACCCTAATTAATCTAGTTAAGCCTTTAAATGTCACTTTAAGCTGAATACTAGTATCTTAAAAAATATATATCTAGTAAAATATTATGTACTGTCATCATGGCAAAGATAAAATAAATCAGTGATTAGAAATGACTTATTAATACTATAATGTTTAGAAATGTGTTGAACAGAAATTGGGAAAAACATATTCAGGAGGGCTGATAATTCTGACTTGAACTGTATATACTATGTACAGTATGTAAGGAATAATTGACAAAAGCCTATTGATTATTATTAGAAAGTAATGCATACCTGACATGCTGATGTGGCCACGGTGAAAAGCAGGTGTGCATTATTTTCCGATAATTCAACAGATCTAAGTAAATTATTCCATTTATACTATAATAATCACACCTAAAGGCATTATTCAGATGTTGTATTTCAGGATATTTTGTCCTCAAACTGCTCCTGTATGTAGTACTAGTTTCTTACACATCTCATCCAAAGCCTTTTGTTCTGTTTTGGTGTAATTTTTGACTGTTAGTACCATTAAGGATGTGTTTATTCTTCTGTGTGTGTCACTGTTCTAACCCTAACACTTATAGCAAATATTTGTGGGTAAATAGACTGGATATTCATGCAACATCAATTATTCTACAGGCATAATGTAGAGCAGATGCTTCAGCATAGCTGTGAGAACTGAACCTAGTAATGGGCGATATAAACGATGTGCGATATAAACGATACAAAATTGACCTATGATAGAGATTCTAATTCACGATAATGCAATAGCCAAGAACAAAATGTTTAAAACCAAATGTGTTACCTTAGGCTGCAGGTTTGAAATATGTTTTTATTTAAAGTATCTGCAATACACAGTTTTAATTGACTAATTAATACTGGAAGTATTTTCAGTACAGTGTAAGTTCCTTAACTAAAAAGACACCAGTTTTTTTTTTGTTGTTCTCTGCAACTTGGCGTTTATGAACAAAGGACTTAAAAGAAAAGTTTCTTTCTAAAAGCCACTACATTTAGTTTATTTATCTGCAACATTGTGTTGTTTAATTACAGTTTTGCTTTTGCACAATAATGTTCTCAAAACCACATGCAACGTTTCTTTATTTCTTGAAAAAATAGAAGTTTGGCTTTCCTAAGGGTCTATGTAACCTGTTCTGAAATGGTTCTATTATAATTTTTATATCGCAATATATATCGTTATCACAAGAGGCTGCAATGTATATCGCAATATGGATTTTAGGCCATATCGCCCATCGCTAACTGAACCCGTTCAATGTAGCGATATGGAACTGTGACTGGTCCAAACTGGCGTTGAATTACTTTAGCTGTGCGTTTGAATGAAAATAAAAGCATGTCATTAAATTTTCATCAGGCAGCAAAGTGGCTTAGTGGACAGCAGTGTCACCTCACATCAAGAAGGTCGCTGGTTTGAGTTTTGAGTTGGCGTTTCTGTGTGGAGTTTGCATGTTCTCCCCTTGTTGGCGTGGGTTTCCTCCGGGTGCTCCGGTTTCCCCCACAGTCCAAAGACATGCGCTATAGGTGAATTGAATAAACTAAATTGTCCATAGTGTATGTGTGTGAATGAGTGTGTTTCCCAGACTGAGTTGTGGCTGGTAGAGCATCTGCTGCGTAAAACATATGCTGGAATAGTTGGCAGTTCATTCCGCTGTGGCGTCCCCTTAAATAGAGAATTATGCCGAAGGAAAATGAATGAATTTAGAATCAAGCATTCAATAGCCTTAAAGTATACAGTCAAGCCCAAAATTATTTATACCCCTAGCAAATTCTGACTTTTTTTCCCACAATGATGCCTCTTGTTAGGGCTGTCACAATAATCAATATATCGATTTATCGCACAACACATGGACATGAGCTCAATCATATTTGGTGATGCAGTATATATCGCCCATACATACAAAAAAACTATTTTAGCAACATTTTAGTTGATTGCACAACATCTCTATCTCTATTAGAGGTGTCAATGTCAGTATTGTTAAAACTTTCGTATTTACTATAAATTACTCTAGTGTATTTTCATGTGTGTGTATGACAACTGAAAACAGATCTGGTAGCGGATATTGCAGCCTCTGTTATTTTTTACCGTGCACCTTTTTTGTTAACATTGATTATTTCATTCATTCATTCATTTTCTTTTCGGCTTAGTCCCTTTATTAATCCGGGGTCGCCACAGCGGATTGAACCGCCAACTTATCCAGCATTTGTTTTACGCAGCGGATGCCCTTCCAGCCACAACCCATCCCTGGGAAACACATCCATACATTCCCATTCACACACATACACTACGGACAATTTAGCTTACACAGAAATGCCAACTGGCCCAGCCGGGGATCGAACCAGCGACCTTCTTGCTGTGAGGCGAACGTGCTACTCACTACGCCACCGTGGCGCCCTGCATCGATTATTTATTTAGGATATTTAGGATTTTTCACATTCTGATTCCAATACCTCATTATTAAATTGTTAAAATGACTATAATTAAATTAAATATTCTCAGGAATAAAATGTTAAGTGTTTGGAATTTAGTTTGTTGTTATTTTGTTTGGTGTACTTGCATTGTGATGATATTATATAACGGGTGGCATTATATAATGAGTGGCATAAAATGGTCTTAAAATGACAATAATATCGTTTATCGCGATATTTTGGTGCAGTATATCGTACAACAAAAAATAGATATCGTGACAGGCTTACCTCTTGTACATCGTCTTATTATGTTTTGGGAGAAGGCTGTGGCATTTCCGCTCAAAGCAATATTGCGGGTTGAATGAAAGTAAATTTAAGTCAGAGTTTGCCAGGAGTTTGAAAAATTTCGACTGTATATATGATGTAATATGATAGTAAGTTATTTATTCTTATTATGATTATTAAACAACAACAACTTATGAATTAATTTAGATGATATTGTTGTTTCTTACAGGTGCGAAAAGCAGTGGAGAGTGCTGTTGCTGCAGGAATTAGTTTTGGAGTCCTTGCTTATGCTGTTGTAAAGATTTTTGGTTCAAACAATAAAGAGAAGCAGACACAGTGAACAGTGCGAAAGGAAGAATCTGTTGTTGAGGCCTTTTAGAAGTCTGTAAATTAATTTGTGGCATTTTGTCAAATTTATATCAAATACACATCTTTGCATGTGTCGTTTGATTTACCATGTTGTAATACCAGTATCATTATACACATTTTCTAAGTCATATTGTTAAAAACACACTGTAAAATATCTGCTAATTAACACTTTCTGTATTTTGTGATTCACAAGTGTGTTGTTTGTTTTTTTTTGCGGTTGTGAATTGCATTATGGGATGTTGATTTCTTCACTGTTTATTTTTGATGATGAAAATTGAACTCTACAGTTTAACAATTTGAGTTTTACTGACATTTTAGTATAGTGTGAAATAATGAAATAAGAAATAATATACCGAGAAACAAGTCTGTGAAATAACAGAAAAAGTACTGGCAGTACCACAAGGTTTTTGTAATGTAATGTACAACACCATCCCAGACAATATATCACTTTAAACTATTAAAAGTGTTAATAAGAGTCACTTTTTTCCTAACATTTCAAGGTTAAAAGTTGTTGCAGAGAAGACCAATGTCCCATAATGCAATTCAAAAGCACAAGTAAATGGCAAAAAATAAAACCATGAATCACATTATACTGAAATGGCTAACTTATGTTAGTGCAATGTTTATAAATGTAATGTAAAGCGGTTTACAATGAAATGAACTGTATTTTAAATAAATAAATCTGATAACAAATAAAACATGACTTTGTATGTGATGTGCGAAGAGACCTTTGCACATTTACCTTGCTATGTCTGAGAAAATCTAAATAAGCAGCTCAGCTCTCAAAACATATTAAGTGTGTATATGCACACACACACTAAACTTTTTTTGCAGAGGCCTGTCTAAAGGGTTAAAACTGGCAGCTGATGAGCAACCATAAAAATGACAAATTTTAGTTCTTCTCAGCAGGGAAAACCACCACCAACAATCAAGAATGCATGATTATATGCTGCCATGGCTTTTGCAATAAAGAAATGTAAATATAATGGAAGTGAATGGGGCAAAAACAGCCACAAACATAACGATAAGATAGACCATTGGTAGGGAACCTATGGCTCACGAGCCACATGTGGCTCTTTGACCAAAAATACGTGGCTCTCCAGCTGTCTGCCTTCAATAATATTTTACAGTTAAAAAAATTTATCAGTCACAAAAAAATCAGTTTTGTATTGAAAATTCAATTACAATTCCTTTTTTATTGTTTTTTTACTGCAAAGCACATGCGGTGCTGTGGGTTTTACCTTTATTTTCTCAATAATAGTTAAGTGAAGTTTATTTTATAAACTAATTTTGAGAGGAGCACACGCTTATGATTGATAGCAGCTGGTCCTCATTAGCTAATGCATGATTTCCCAATCAGACGATTCCTAAATCACTATAAATAACCAGAGTATCTTACCTTAGCCATCTTCGTCTTGAAGAATCCCCCCTTCCACCCCTACCGCTCTCCTTTCCTCATCAGGGCAGCATGGAGGCCCAATGGTTAGCACCATTGCCTCACAGCAAGAATGTCACTGGCTCAGATCCTACCTGGCCAAGTCGGCATTTCTGTGTGGAGATTGCAGGTTCTTCCCGTGTTTGCGTGGGTTTTCCCCAGGCACTCCGGTTTCCTCCCACAGACCAAAAACATGTAACATAAGTAGACTGACAAACTAAATTGACATCATAGATAAGTGTAGAATTCAGCATACACTCTCCAGAGCCATTCATAATCTACATTCGCCAAGCGGGGGAATTCTCGAGACCTACCTGAACTCCGACTCTCCTCTCGCCCTGCAACGGAGGGAAGCCCCGGGCTTGAGGATCCTGTGAGCTCAGGGCTCTCTCCCGGGACAGCATGCCAAACACGCTTTATAATCAATCATCAGCAAGGGCGAACTCTTGAAATATCATTTTTGTTCCACAAAACTAGCCAACATTAATATAACACTAATATATGAAGAGTTCAAATGGAAAAACCTCTAAATGCCATCTGAAACTCCCCTAAAATTAGCATTTTTATCAGCCTCTCATGTTCATGTTCAAGTATTTCACCTTAAAGGCAATGAAATAAACTTATTAAAAGTAAAATTTCTGAGCCTACACACAAGAGTCAGAGAAAAATGGCAATTTTAGAAGAAAATATCAAACAGCATTTAGGGGTTTTTGCATCTAAACTCTTCGTATGTTCTTAAAAACTAGTCAAAATTATTTCTGCACACTTTATTTTGAATTATTTGAAGTAACTGTGTAATTTTTATAATAGTAAAATGTTTGTTTATTTTAAATTATGTTGCTCTTAAGACAAAAAAATAAGAATTTAAACAAATTGTTCTTTCTTCATTCATGGACTTGCTCAAAGTGATGCTTCATGTTTCATTATTAATCCGGGGTCGCACAGCGGAATGAACCGCCAACTTATCCAGCATTTGTTTTACGCAGCGGATGCCCTTCCAGCCACAACCCATCTCTGGGAAACACATCCATACATACTCATTCACACATATACACTATGGACAATTTAGCTTACTCAATTCACCTGTACCGCATGTCTTTGGACTGTGGGGGAAACCGAAGCCCCCGGAGGAAACCCACGCAACCACGGGGAGAACATGCAAGCTCCACACAGAAATGCCAACTGGTTCGGGGATCGAACCAGCGACCTTCTTGCTGTGAGGCGAACGTGCTAACCACTAGGCCACCGTGGCGCCCTGCTTCATGGTTGTTTATTTTTAAATTGTGCATAAACGTAAATAAAGGTTTAAACCTGTATTATAGTAATAGTAGTATATATTGGGGTGTAAATATACCCCAATGGCTCTTTAAAACAATGCATTTGCTAAAAATATCAGAAATGTCTCTTTGCTGAAAAAGGATCTCGACTCCTGGGATAGACGATCTGAACAGTACACAAGGGTTAAACACAGCATGTTCACTTTAAAAGTGCGTCTGTCAGCCAATGAACGCTCTCAGCGACGACTGACTCTGCGCGCTGATTGGTCGAAGCCTTTCTCTCATCCTCCACATCAGCTGATTTCTGCGCTCTGATGTTATTTTTACATCAGACAGACGCACACCACGGACTGTACACACATACACGGACTCACTCAGACATCACTGTGAGTACAAGTCAGTAAATAATACAAATGTGTTACGATATTACGAAATGAGGACCGTGTTTATAGCCTGGGGTCGTATTGAGCGAAAATTTGTTTGTTTGTTTATCAAGATCGTTGTCTATATAGACGCCGATCTGTTTTACAGTCTGATTTTCGTTTAGTGTCGATTTTTTTATTAGTTAACACGCATATGTGATTTAGTTTCCTGAAAATATACATAGAGGTTTATATTCTGTCATTGTATGAGGAAATAGCCTGAAAATGAAGTGTACATTTGACGATAAATAGCCGTTTGAGGTTTATTCTTTTTCTCCTTAGGACTGAGGAAGCGTTACAAATAAGAAAAGTTCGTTAAGGTTGCCATGGCACCGACAAAGGTAAATATCATTTAATAATCTGAAACTGTCAATAATAATGAAATACAACACTGAACAACATACAGTATAGACTATTTTAGTGTTGCTGGCATTGATGAAGTCATACTGTTTGATACTTTTGCACAGTTTGGTAATCCTGCTGCTTATTATTGCTCAAGGTCTGTAACAGCACAAATATAACAGCGTATATTACAGATAGCACCCCTCTGAAAGTATCAGTATGACATCCGCAGATAACAAAACTGCAGCAAACACTTTCACTTTCTGTTTTTTTAGCAATATACAAGAGAAATGGGTGGTTGTTGAGGTTAACTTGGCAAAAATTAACATTTTGAGGATTTTGCAGGTGATGATGGTTAACCTAGTGTGCTTAATAAATTTATAGATGAACAAATATTCGTTTTAAAGCCTATTTTGAAGATTAGGAAAGATTCAGCTTTGAAAAATAAGTTATATTAAGACATATTTTGCATCACATTTATTTTACAAAATAGATTTTTATATTCCAAAGAATGTTGTAAACTATGTAGTCATTCTGTATAACGAAAATGTGTGGTAAGATGAAACAAAAAATACTTATTTATTTGACCTGTTCTTATTAAAACATATATGTATAAATTTAGCAAAATTTAGAATTTTAGTATATTAATTATTATTTTGCAAAGTTGTTTAGTATATTTATTATTAATTACATCATTTAGTACATTAATTTGTATTTTGGGGCTGAAAGTTTTGACAGTAATGACAATTTTGGTAAATTGTCACTACCGAAATTTCACCAAAAGTTTATTTTTGTAACAATTTTTAAAAATTTGACCGTGACAGTATTGGTTGTGACAATTGTATAAATTCTCACAACCAAAACTTTTCAGTAGTGAAAATTTATATACTTTTGAACCTATAATGACAATTGTTTCTCATCAAACCTTTTCGATCAAATGATCTCTTATATCTACATGTTCCCCTCTTCAAAACGCATTTCATTGGATGTGCTTTATCTCAGCCATAAATACTGGCATTGCTGTGATAAAACACGATGCCACTGGCTATTTTTTTAAAGGGGAGGAGTTACTACATGTCCTGCCCTGTCTTCATGTTTCAGTTGAGATTACATCAAACATTGCATAGAAATGCATTCAATTTCAAAACACTTCATGGGACCTTATAGTAGTTGGGTTTAGGTTTTGGGTCAGATTAGGCATGCAGAATAAGATAATGCAGAATATGTAATTATGAAGTATAAAGTTAATATAGTAAGAATTGGTACTTAACAAAAGGTAGTAAATTTGAACAGTGCACAAGGGTTATGTTTGGGATAAAAACATCCACTAAATTAAACTACTGTAAATATGCATCAGATAATAAATTATTTTTTTGTGCATAAATCTGTTAATCAACCTCTGTCCTGATCAAAACTACCAAATGTTTTAAAAAATTACAGTATTTTAACTCTTTAATTGCCAAATTCATAAATGATGTCACTGATTCGGTGAAAAAAACAGACACAAAACTGGCTAAAAATAACAATGCATCAAAGGCAATGTTGTTACTAATCTTTCACATGTCCAAGACTGATAAAAGGTAAAATAAATCCAGTCCGCAACTACTTTTTATATCGAAAATAAGTTATTTTGTGTGTGTTTTTTTTCCCCTGACCAAATCAGTGACATAATTTGTACATTTGGCAATTAAAGAATTAAAATCCTGTATTTTATATCCTGTTTTGATCAGGACTGAGGCTGATTAACAGATTTATGCAAAATAATTGGAAAAAATATATATTAATCTGATGCAGTTCTACAGCAGTATAATTTTGTAAATGTTTTCATCCCGAACATAATAAAAGGGAAGTAAATTTGTCCAGAGTGTATCGAGTTTAAAAAATAATAATTAATAAATAAAAAAATCAAAGCATTTTCTCAAAATATGTGTAAAAATAAGATTTGTCACCAAAAATCATTCTGCTAGCTTTAAACATATAAAAGGTATAGCCAAATTAGGACTCAAAATCATGCCAGAGTGGATGAAAACATCCCCAACAGCACATAAGGGTTAAACACAAGTAGTATTAAACCTTATAATATCCAAATATTCACTACTGAAATGGCTCTTATATTGTCTCCTAGTTTGATCAGAAGCCAGAGCCCGGAGATCTGATTGAAATCTTCAGAGGTGGATATCAGCACTGGGCTATATATGTGGGTAAAGGTTATGTGATTCACCTGGCTCCACCCTGTGAGTTGTTCTAAATGCTTCATCTATTGAGCTTTATATTGAAGGTGAGTTATTGCTTTTAAAGTCTTATGGATGTCATCTGACTTCTTTCCTTATAGCTGAACATGCTCAAGCCGGAGCCTACAGTATGATGTCGGTGCTGTATGACAAAGCCATAGTGAAGAAAGAAGAACTTTATGAAATCGTTGGCAATGATAAATATCAGATCAACAACCTCCTGGATGACAAATATGAGCCACGGGACATCTGTCATATTCTGCGGGACGCGCACAGTCTTTTGGGACGGGAACTTCCATATTGTGTGTTTAGTGGGAACTGTGAGCACTTTGTTACGGAGCTGAGATACGGAAAGGCTCACTCTCGACAGGTACAGATTTAATATATTCTGATAACATTCATATCAAAGATGAAAACTATAATGATTTGCCATTTCCAAAAATGTAAAATTGTTCTTAATTAAAAGTAATGGCAGTGAATGACATAGAACAGTAAGGCTGTTAATGTTTTTACTCACCATGGCTGCATTTATCTGGTCCAATGGACCGGTATAAGATTCTGGCGGTATGAAAACCTCGGATAATAATATTACGGTTTCACGGTATGATGGTATTGTGACTGCTGCTCAAATATGTTCTTCTGAGTAAAAAAAAACTCATTAAACATTAAAACTTATTAAACACAATATATTACATTTTAAGAAACATTTAAAATATTTTGGAACAGTACATGTCAGGCTAAATAATTCAAATAAATCATTGACCTGCTATCTTAATTAGTTTACAAAACAGATTTCTTTACAACTTGAAAAGGCATCTTTGGATATCTTTCTTTTCTTTGGATATAAAGTAGGTAAGCCACTGCCCTGTTCAGGTGCATAACACATAGGATGCACATAGCAGCATAGGATGTTGGTTTAGAAGTGATTTTTGTTTCTTAAATGTTCAGCTGAATTATGGGCAGACCAGTAGCTTTTGATTTGGAGGGTCATTTTCTGCTGAAGATACTGTTGCCCTAAAAAACTAAATAAAATAATTGTAAAAAAAAACAAAAAAAAAAAAAACACTTACATATACCCTAGGAACGGTATAACAGAACATCTTTGTGCTTTTAAAACCTTAACTTTTCCAAATCATGGTAAACCTTGAAAACAGTTATCGTCCCATGCCTAATGTGGATCCAAAAATCTGCATTCCTCTGAAGTAGATTTCAATATAATAATAATAATAATAATAATAATAATAATAATAGAGCAATCTATGCAAATGTCAACCTTGCCATGAACAAAACTAAGTTTCCACCAAAATAGAGAAACCGTTTCTACATTTTTCGTGTAAGCAAGTATTTTACAGTACTTTAAAAATACTCAAAAATGTCTCTGTCAATGTTTTCAAACAATTATATTTGATTTACCAAAGTCAAATCCATAACGAAGCTTTTTCCTCATAAATGCAAAACTGTAAAATAAAATAAAATCCATCATTTTTGTTCTATAGTGTGCCAACTCTTATCCTTTTGATTAGCATTGTTTCTTTTTGGCTGTGCAGTTTAATTGGCAGAATTTCTACGAAGTATGTTGTATACTGTAAACTCACTAACGTTTTTTTTTGTCACATCCATAAAGCAGGTTTATTTTCCTCATTTAAAATCGAAAAATGTTTACAGATTGATATTTCTCTGATCGCATAACTCTGTGGTTAATAGTTTTGCAAATATAAACAGATGTTTCACTATAATATCAACATATACTTTCTATGTGAATTCATGTATTGAGTTTTCACTGCAAACGTTACATCCATAACGCTTCAATTGCTTGTATATAAATGTTTTTGAGCAGCAAATTATATCTGAAGGATGATTTGATGAGTAATAATGCTAAAAATGTTAAAATTTAGATTTACTTTTTTTTAAATCACAGGAATGAATGACATTTTAAAACATAAAAGAAACCAGATATTTAAAATAATAAAGAAAAAACAACCGATTGTTGATGTTTGGGCTGTACTTGGATCTCATAAATGCAGGCTTGGTGAACTGAGGAAAAACATGAACTGATAGTGTATATCTAAAGCAACACAGAGGAATCATGTTCTTCCAGAATGTTTTTTTTTGTTTACACCTGTTGAATAATAAAATCTTTAACAGCCAATAAGAATTAATCCAGCTTTTAAAAGTGGCCGATACAATTATAACAATCAGATTATCATCATCAATCGTTGTGGACATTACTATGTTTTTCTTTATGATTATCTTTATATAGTAGGTTTCCTGCTTAGAGTAAACAGGCAATTAATGGTCAAAATGCATAAATCGTTTTAAATTAAATAGTCAATTTTTTAATATAATCGTGCATTTTGTCTATTTTAACAGGTGCGGAACGCAGTAGAGGTCGGTGTTGGAATTGGTGTTGCTGCAGCCATTGGTGTTGGGCTTCTTGCAGCTGCAGCAGCCATTTTTGGTCCTAAAAACAAAGATAAGCAAACACACTGAGCACTGGCGAATGCAGAAGTGAAAAGCACAACTGAGGAGGCCTTTCGTTTTTAAAGTGAATAAAACATTGCACTTAGTAGAAGAAAAAATGTAAATATTCATAAACAGAACATGAGATCGCCAGCAATTAAAATCCCACCAGTTCTGTCTGATAACTAAAGTGTACTTTGATATATTGCTAAACTTCTAATGCCTGAAGCAGTTTTAAATCCTTTTGATATCACACATTTCCCTTTCTACTGGTTTTAAAGCACTTTATCTTTATCAGAATTGGTAAGTTGATAATATATTAAATATAAGTGATTGGACCTTTATTGCAGTGATTAATATGTGTTGCTTTTAATCCTTTGTAGCTTTTTATTTCTTAAATGGTATAAAAGATGTTCCCATGGCCATATTCCAGGATGACAGTGCCAAATATTATTGTGAAAGGAGGCTTCATTTTGACACGAATTGAACACATTTGGCCTGAAGCCCATTGAGTGTCTGGAGTAACTTCAGTGCATCTTCTTAGGGTCAGAAAGTGGGTCTGGTCCTATTATCCATACAAATGTAAATTGTAAAAAAAAAAAAAAAAAAACACTGAAACTAATTAGTGAAAATACATGAGGTTGTGGAAACTATACAATGATAAATGCACACTAATGATCATCCTCAGTGAGTATGTTTACATGGACACAGGGCTTCATTTGTGCCGCAACACGCCGGATCCGGCACCTCTGAAATCTGATCCAGCACCTCATTTTACTGATCGCCCTCCTCAACCGCCCTCCTCCCCCGTCTGCTGTTCACTTTCACTTTCTTCCGCGACTCCCCAACCCTCTTCACTTTTGTCCATGACACGTCTCCATCCTAGGGTAACATGCTGGATCCATTACCCCGATCTGTTTCTGGACCTCACAATTCACAAATTAAGCACTGCATGGACACCAATAATCCGACAGGAACTTCCATACACAACTGTTTGACACTATTCTCTGCACCTACAGAGTCAGTTAAGGACCACAGACATCTGCAGTTTCCCCCCCCCCCCCCCATCCGGCGAAATTCCATCAAGACTACACTCTTCCAGCAGTTCATACTCGCATCCAATATCTCGTTTGTCATGGTGAACATGTCTGAAATGTTCCTGAATCAAAGTGAAAGCCCAAACTGCAGTTAAAGTCGACAAATTCAAAATGAAACGCCTGAAATAACACAAAACTTCAGAGGAAATGTGGATAGCCTGATGATGACGCAATGAGCTTAATCAAATTATGTGCTATAACATGTAAAACGGGATCATAAACAAAACATTTCAAAATCAACTCATGCAATCATATTATTGTGTTATTCTGACTTACATGTAAACATAGTCCATGTAAACATAGTCACTGTCTGAGCCTGAAGCTTGACATTGTTTCGTAATCTTGATGTGATTTCTCTTTCTGCTGGTTTTTAAATACATTTCAAGCACTTTAATAACTGTATGATAACTACTGGATGATGAATGGTTGGTTTGACCAAAATAATCTTCAAGCAAACTGCCATGTTTCTATTTTTGAGTCATTAAATATTTGACATCATATCCTCAGAGTTGTGTATTTCTTTGGTATTGTCATAATATGCATATCTGAGAGCAAAGGGTGCTAATTATTACATTAATACTGTATACGTCCCTCTATACACAAGCTAATCTTGAGGTCTCCGCCTTCCGGGAATGCAGTAATTACATCCGCTCAATGAGAGCTTTGTTAACACCTTGCTGTTGAATTCCAAATTCTTGTGACTACAAAGCAGTGGAAAGCAAAATCACCTGACAGCAGAGACGCTATCGGGAGCAAATGAAAAGGAAAAATTTTGGCTCACTTCAAAATAATTTGTGACATATATTGCTGATTACCATAAAAATGCTTCATCCATAATTTTTTTTTTTTAAAATGACACCCTATACTGTATTATATTTCTAATAATTTTTTTAAAATTAGATATTCAAATATTATAGCTCAGTGGGTAGCGCTGCCACCTCACTGCAAGAAGGGGGCTGGTTCGAGCCTTGGCTGGGTCAGTCATTTATTTGTAGCGTTTGTGTATTCTCCCTGTGTTCGTGTGGGTTTTCTCCAGTTTCCCCCCACAACTCCAAAGACATGTGCTATAGGTGAATTTAGTAAGCTATATTGTCCCCAGTGTATGTGTGTGAATGAGTGTGTATGGATGTTTCCCAGTACTGGGTTGCAGCTGGAAGGGCATCTGCCGGTAAAACGTGCTGGATAAGTTGGTGGTTCATTCTGCTGTGGCGACCCCCGATTAATAAAGGGACTAAGCCGAAAAGAAAATGAATGAACAAATAATAAATATATCTAAAGGCATTAACATTTATGCTTTTGTCAGATGTTGTTTTTTTGTTGCTGCTAGCACCAGACTTTACCGATTGAGGTTACACAATAAAAGAAAAACGAAATTCAAATCTTGTCTTTGCTTGTTTCTTCTTTTTTTAATTAATCAATTAATATTATTATTTCTATTATTATTATTATTTTGACTTGCTATTTTGGGTGTGTGTGTTGCTGTGTTTCTTATTTAAAGGGCACCTATTTTACCCCTTTTTTAAGTTTTAATTGAAATATTTCAGACACCCTTGTCTATAAAGTTTCAGCTCAAAATGTCAATCAGATTGTTTTTATAGCTGCCTTTAATGCTGGTTTTCCCGGCCCACCGTTCCCACGTGCCTGTCAGAGTGTGCCTCCGTCTCCACCTTGGTTGCTTCAGATAAACAGACAGACATGAAGGAAGCAGATCTCACAAAATGTTTGTGAGAAATACTACAGTACTTTCCCAACGATTTTTTCATGTATTTGTTGTGGAGTTAATTCAAGCCTTTCTGCAACAATGAGTCACACACAAAGTTGTTGCAAAGTTCGCAAGCACACACACACACACACAGACACACACTGACACACGCAAGCACACACGGCGTGCACGTTTAACTTTGCACTGTTTTTGCACAGCAGATGTGACAGGATACGGGTTAATATCCACTGCTGTATGGATATCTGTTATGTTAATGTACACAATAAACCTGATTTAACGTCCACAAACCGAGATTGAAGAGTCTTCTTTCGTAATTGTCCTGACACGCAGCTGTGGTGATGAAGTAAAGCTGAAGTAAATCGCTGTAATTCATTACAAACATGCACTGTTTTAAAACGTTTTAAACTTGTAATACTCATTCTTGACCACATTTGATGATGACTGATGATCACAGCGAACTGAACAGATCTTTTATTCCCGGTTGCTTTGCGCACGTTCTGTCTTGTTGATATGATTATACGCGTTACTACGGAGACATGTTAATACGTGGCTGTCAATCAACCTGGTGGGAGGGGAAACCACACTCCTACGTCAAGCTGCGGTCAGTCTCAAAATGGAAAGGATTTGGATCCTATTTTAACGTCAGGAAAATGTTTTTATTGTCTTTATATCACCCCAGTATGACTGTGGACACACTATAGCTACATACAGTTCTGTCCAAACAACTTAAAAATGATTATTTTCACCGTTGGTGCCCTTTAAATCAACATTTAAAAATCAAAAAATGAAAAATGTCCCACATGGAAGTGAATGGGGCCAAACCGCTCCCACTTTATATTAAGTATCCTAAACTAAAAGGTACTTGCATAAAAAAATAAAAAAAACACAATATTGAGGTGTAATACAGTTAAGTTTAGGAACAGGTTTGGGGATATGGGAAGGTTTAGGGGTTAATGTGTAAGGGATGGCTCTGTAATGTCATTATAAATGTAACTACCCACATTACCTACAGATGTAATTACATGTACATAACCTAACATGTTCAACAACAAAAAAATGTAGGTAGACAATAAGTACCAAATTATTAATTTAATCTACATATTAATTAAGGCCTCTAGATATAAAAACTCAAAACCACAATGACACACAAGACAGGGTAAACATTAACAGAACAGAACAGCTATATTCCACGACCACATCCACCATCCCTTTAGATAAACATTAGCACATTAAACACTGGACAAAGATAAGGAATCAGATCATTTTGACACACGACTTGACTGTTGAACAGAGATAACTGGTCTGTTTTCCTTCTTTTGACACCAGTGTTAATGGACTTGACTTACATGTGAGTGATAAGCACATTACATTTACCATCCAATATTTTCATGAAAGAAAAAAATGTGTACGCGTGTATCCTTCAAAAAGTGGCAGACGTCTTTATGGGCTGAAAAAATGTATCAAGATTTATATACACTGCAAAAAATGCTTCTCCTACTACTACCTAATGACTTGGCAACCCTGTTTGTAATTATTAATTAGATTATTATGACCATGTAATTAAAAAAAAATAGAGTACACTGCAAAAAATTTTTTTTTTCTTAGGTTTTTTTGTCTTATTTTTAGTCCAAATATCTAAATATTCTTAAATCAAGAAGCTTTTTTTAGACAATCAAAAAATACAGTTTAATTTTAAGAAATAAGTCAAAATGAAGGGAGTTTTTCCTTAAAACAAGCTAAATAATCAGTAGAGAATATTAAACCACACTGAACTGAGCTAAACTGAACTTCAACTCTGAAAATTTAATTCAATTCATCTTTATTTCTACAGTGCTTTTACAATGTAGATTGTGTCAAAGCAGCTTCACATAGATTATAGTAAATTGAAACAGTGTCAGTCCACTGCCAATAGAAGCGAGCCTGTCCAGAATGTAATGTGAGATTGTGTCAAAAGACGCACTCAGATCAAGCAGAAGAAGAATGGATAGTGAACAAGAGTCAGCTGCTAGGAGGAGGTCATTAGTGATTTTGAGGAGAGCTATGAAGGGGGCAAAAAACAGATTGAAATTGTTCATATAAGTTGTTACAGGAAAGATGGGTGTGAAGTTGAGCAGCGACAGTTTTTTCAAGAATTTTGGAGATGAATGCAAGATTAGAAATAGGATGAAAGTTATTGAGATTATTGGGATCTTCAGGGAGTGCAGAATTATTAGGTAAATGAGTATTTTGACCACATCATCCTCTTTATGCATGTTGTCTTACTCCAAGCTGTACAGGCTCGAAAGCCTACTATCAATGAAGCATATTAGGTGATGTGGATCTCTGTAATAAAAAGGGGTGTGGTGTAACGACATCAACACCCTATATCAGGTGTACAGAATTATTAGGCAACTTCCTTTCCTTTGGCAAAATGGGTCACAAGGACTTGACAGGCTCTGAAAAGTCAAAAATAGTGAGATATCTTGCAGAGGGATGCAGCACTCTTAAAATGGCCAAGCTTCTGAAGTGTGATCATCCAACAATCAAGCGTTTCGTTCAAAATAGTCAACAGGGTCGCAAGAAGCGTGCGGAAAAAACCAAGGCGCAAAATAACTGCCCATGAACTGAGAAAAGTCAAGCGTGTAGCTGCCAAGATGCCACTCGCCACCAGTTTTGTCATATTTCAGAGCTGCAACATCACTGGAGTGCCCAAAAGCACAAGGTGTGCAATACTCAGAGACATGGCCAAGGTAAGAAAGGCTGAAAAACAACCACCACTGAACAAGACACACAAGCTGAAACGTCAAGACTGGGCCAAGATATATCTCAAGACTTCTAAGGTTTTATGGACTGATGAGATGAGAGTGAGTCTTGATGGGTCAGATGGATGGGCCTGTGGCTGGATCAGTAAAGGGCAGAGAGCTCCATCCGACTCAGATGCCAGCAAGGTGGAGGTGGAATACTGGTTTGGGCTGGTATCATCAAAGATGAGCTTGTGGGGCCTTTACGGGTTGAGGATGGAGTCAAGCTCAACTCCCAGTCCTACTGCCAGTTTTTGGAAGACACCTTCTTCAAGCAGTGGTACAGGAAGAAGTCTGCATCCTTCAAGAAAACATGATTTTCATGCAGGACAATGCTCCATCACACGCGTCCAAGTACTCCACAGCGTGGCTGGCAAGAAAGGGTCTAAAAGAAGAAAAACTAATGACATGGTCTCCTTGTTCACCTGATCTGAACCCCATAGAGAACCTGTGGTCCATCATCAAATGTGAGATTTAAATGGAGGGAAAACAGTACACCTCTCTAAACAGTGTCTGGGAGGCTGTGGTTGCTGCTGCATGCAATGTTGATGGTGAACAGATCAAAACACTGACAGAATCCATGGATGGCAGGCTTTTGAGTGTCCTTGCAAAGAAAGGTGGCTATATTGGTCACTGATTTGTTTTTGTTTTCTTTTTGAATGTCAGAAATGTATATTTGTGAATGTTGAGATGTTATATTGGTTTCACTGGTGAAAATAAATAATTGAAATGGGTATATATTTGTTTTTTGTTAAGTTGCCTAATAATTATGCACAGTAATAGTCACCTGCACACACAGATATCCTAAAACAGCTAAAACTAAAAACAAACTAAAAACTACTTCCAAACATACTCAGCTTTGATATTAATGAGTTTTTTTGGGGTTCATTGAGAACATGGTTGTTGTTCAATAATAAAATTAATCCTCAAAAATACAACTTGCCTAATAATTCTGCACTCCCTGTAAACCAGGTTTCTTTAAAATTGGAGTAACAGCAGCAACTTTGAGAGAGGAAGGAACAATACCAGTGGTGAGAGAAGGGTGAATTATGTCAGTGATAAGAGGATACAGGGAAGGGAGTATGGCCTTTACAAGAGTAGTAGGTAGGGGGTCTAACCTGCAGGTAGAGGGTTTCAAGAGATTTCAGTTACTGAGGGTAGAGAAAATTCTGAGAATGAATGAGAAGGGGTGAATAAGACTTGGACAGGTGGGTTCAAGACAGAAGTGGACATAATTTGCTGATAAATGTGTTTAATTTTAGAAGAGAAAAATGAAGCTAAGTTGTTACAGAAATCGACAGTACAGTATAAAGGTTTGGAGGAAGTGAAACAGAGGGTTTTGTTATGTTGGTGAAGAGAGAGAAGAGGGCTTTAGAATTGCCTGCATTGGAACTGATTAAACTGGAATAGTATGTGGATTTAGCTACAGAAATAGTCTTTATAATGATGCATGTGATTTGCATACATGTGCCTGTGTACAGTGAGATTGGTTTTCCTGTACAGTCTTTCAAGCTGACGACCTTTTGATTTTAATTGTCTAAGCGCAGGAGTGAACCAAGGTGCAGACAGAGTAAATAAAACAGTCCTGTTTTTAGTGGAGCATGATCATTTAAAAGGTTATGAAGATTATTGTTGTAGATAAATCTATTAATTTATTTTGATTTTTGTTCACGTTCTTGTGTGCATGATTTTAATATGTTAACCAATCAGAGCTGACGCAGCACACCGGGCAATTACAGCTAAGCTGAGCGAAAGACAGATGTTAACCAATCAGAGCTCACTCCGCGCACGATGAAGTTGAGCTGGAGAACCGAATAGGTGGTTTTGATTTAAGTTAGTTTTTATTTATTGTTATGACTGGAATTGAGGTTAGTTCATCTTTATTTCTTCATGTTTTCTGTTTTTAACACATTAAAAATTAGACATTAGACATATTTATTACAGTTTTGTTTATCAAGCAGTTAGTACTACCGTGTCCAGTATGTGTTTAACTAGAGGTGAGGTTAGTTCATCTTCATTTATTTTAGGTTGTCTATTTTAAAGACAGTTTTACTAGTTTTATTTAATAAACTCAATACTATGTTATTTCATTGTTAAATGTTTTGTTATGCACTTCTTGTGCACTGAATACATTTAGAATGTGTGTATGTAGCCAAAAATCGCAAATAATATCGCAATATTCGTTCAAAAATAAATAAATTGATTTGTTTAAAAATAATAATACTAAAATAAATAAATAAATCACATTATGATTATTTTGTCCATATTGCACAGCCCTACTGTAAACACTTGCTTTATCGGGCTCGTGGCTCTCAGCACCACCCACATTCGTCACTGCTACCAAGCTGGACCAATCACAGAGCTTGCGCTATGTGTCGTTCTGACATGTAGATACTTTTTTGGAAAAGGTCCGAGTCAGTGTCTGTGTCTCTTAAACATGTTTGTTTGACTGCAGAACAACCAGAAACATCAAAAGGAATTCTGCCTGTAATGAGTCTCCTGGTCTGGGTTGTAATTACTCCAACAAAGACAAAAGAAATTAGTTATTAAAAATATCATGCTTAAAAATTTACATTTCTACAAACCAAGTCAGAGGCGCTTGGGAAGAGAACTTTTTTGAGTTATCTGATGAACACTAGGACCATATTCTTGAGCTCACACACAACTCTTCTATATGTACAAGACATGGGCTTATACAATGTAAGATTCTACATAGGGTTTACTACACTAATGCTAGACATGCTAAAATATGCTAGACATGCTCTGTCAGCGATGCATGTAATAGGTGCAAGCGATCACCAGCGGATCTCATCCACATGTTGTGGGAATGCCCTAAATTATGGGATTATTGGACTAAAATATTTAAAACTCCGAAAGATGCATTCGACATAGATCTGGATACAAATCCACTTCTGGCCATTTTTGGGTTGGCAGTAGATGCCAATTACTTTTCAGTAATGGTCCGAAAGGCTTTAGCTTTTACTACTTTAATAGCAAGTTGTCTCATTCTTTTAAAAGTGGAATCATGTCTCTCCACCCTCTTTTGATGCATGGATAAAAGAACTGTTTACTTGTATTAAATTAGAAAAAGTTTTTTTACTGGTAACTCTCTTGATTCTTAAGCTGAGCAATAATATATGAATACATATTTATTCTTCATTTCCCCCCCTTTTTAAATTTTTAATTTATTTTTTATGTTTTATTTTTTGTTTATCTATTATTATTGTTATTACATTTTATTTTCTATTTATTTTATTTATTTTTTATGCGTTTTATTTTTCGTTTATCTATTAATATTATTATTTAATTTTTAATTTTTTATGTTTTAATTTTCGTTTATCTATTATTATTTTATTTTTATTTATTTATTTTTATGTTTTATTTTTCAGTTTTCTATTATTATAATTATTTTATTTTTTAATTTTTTTATGTTTTATTTTTCGTTTATCTAT
>CAIGQQ010033411.1:137128-162476 GCA_903798035.1 Danio albolineatus
TATATATATATATATATATATATATATATATATATATATACAGTATGTCACAAAAGTGAGTACACCCCTCACATTTCTGCAAATATTTATTTATATCTTTTCATTGGACAACACTGCAGAAGTGACTCTTTGACACAATGAAAAGGAGTCAGTGTAAAGTTAGTTTAGCAGTGTAAATTTAGTGTCCCTTCAAAATAACTAAAAATACGGCCAATAATAGCTGAACCCCTGGCAACAAAAGTGAGTACACCCCTTAGAAAAAAATTGAAAAGTTAATATTCTGTGTGGCCACCATCATTTTCCAGCACAGCTTTAATTCTGTTGGACATGGAGTTGACCAGAGCTTCATAGGTTGCCACTGGAATCCTCTTACACTCCTCCATCACAACATCTCCAAGGTGGTAGACATTTGACACCGTGTGCTCCTCCACCTTCCTTTTCAGGATGCCCCAGAGGTGTTTTAAGGGGTTTAGGTCTGGAGACATGGTTGGCCAGTCCATCACCTTTACCCTGAGTCCCTTTAGCAAGCCAGTGAGGTGTATTTGGGGTCATTATCATCCTGAAACACTGCTTTATGGCCCAGTTTCCGGAAGAAAGGGATCATGCTCTGCTTTAGTATGTCACAGTACTTGTCAGAATTCATGTTTTCCTCATTGAATTGTAGCTTCCCAATGCCAGCAGCACTCATGCAGTCCCACATGATGACACTCCCACCACCATGTTTAATGATAGACAAGACACACTTGTATTTGTACTCCTCACCTGGTTGCCACCACACACGCTTGACACTATCTGAACCAAATAGGTTTATCTTGGTCTCATCAGACCACAGGACATGGTACCAGTAATCCTGGTCCTTAGTTTGAATGTCTGCGGCAAATTGTTTGCGAGCTTTCTTGTGCATCTTTAGAAGAGGCTTCCTTTGAAGACAACCATGCAGACCAATTTGGTGCAGTGTGCGGCGTACGGTCTGAGCACTGACAGGCTGACCCCCCATCCCTTCAATACCTGAAGCAATGCTGGAAGCACTTATCATTATGTCAACAAATGTGGTAGCCTATTTCAGTGGCTATACAGCAAACTATATAAATATAAAAACAGGTGCATCGCAGTAAATTAGAATGTCACCAAAAAGTTGATTTAATTCATATCAAATAAACACTTGAAATATATCAATCTGTGTGTAATAAATCTATATAATGTACAAGTTTTACTTTTTTAATTTAATTAGGGAAATTAATCACATTTTCAATGACAATGTGTCATTGAATTTATTTATTGAGATGCACCTGCATAAATATATCTGTCATCAATGTTTTATAAAAATAAAAAATGAGTCAGTTTAATAAACATTATAATCAGGTTTATACTGGGATAATACTTCTATGTCTATGAATTTTACCTGTATCACCAACGCTAGTAATTAGCATTTGGAATGAACAAACTATACGATTTTTTCGACTCAATTTCATAACTAAAATGTTAAGTTTTACCAGTCTACCAGGAGATAACAACAGCAACAAAATATCACGACATAAAAGTTCTTCAATTAATATGTTTTCCAAATCTTAGGATTTAAGCACCGCTTAAATTTGTTTTCCAAATCCTTTTTTAGCACCGCTTGACGCTGATCGCTTGATTTCTGTGTCTGCGCGTTCACGGTCGCGTGCATGAGCGACAAGCACGTTCCCGAGTGAAAATTTTACTGAACAGCGCCCTCTGGTCACAGTTTTCGACGGGTCACAGATTTCGGCACAACACCGGAAACACTCAGACCAGCCTGTCTGGCACCAACAATCATTCCGCGTTGAAAGTCACTTAAATCACCTTTTTGTCCCATTCCGAACAGCAAATATATGGTCAGCTTATGTACAATTAAGAGAGTTGACGAAATAAAAGCCTCTATTTTATCAGAAGGAAGCAGGAAAGCACGTCGGCGCCTCAGCCCGTCGATTTTGTTATGAGTTATAAAGACCGCAGTGCGGATGGCGTTGTCAGGCTCCTTCCGCCGGATGATAAAAATAATAGTTCCTCAGTTACACCTTCTGCTTGCATGTTCTGCAAGGGCGAAGCACTCGCTAAGCTTCAAAATAATAAATAAGGGTAATAACATTTATTATCATATGTTTTAAAATATGTCAAAAGAGAAATAAATATAGAAATACAAACGTAAGACAGAAATATATGAACGGGTAAGCCGATAAATAAATATAAGATGCACTTTTATAGGGCGCCACGGTGGCGTAGTGAGTAGCACGTTCGCCTCACAGCAAGAAGGTCGCTGGTTTGAGCCTCGGCTGGGTCAGTTGGCATTTCTGTGTGGAGTTTGCATGTTCTCCCTGTGGTTGCGTGGGTTTCCTCCGGGTGCTCCGGTTTCCCCCACAAGTCCAAAGACATGTGGTACAGGTGAATTGGGTAGGCTCAATTGAGTGGGAATGTGTGTGTATGGATGTTTCCCAGAGATGAGTTGCGGCTGGAAGGGCATTCGCTGCGTAAAAAAATATGCTGGCGGTTGATTCCGCTGTGGCGACCCCAGATTAATAAAGGGACTAAGCCGACAAGAAAATGAATGAATGAATGAAAATGACTAAATTAGAATTTAGATAAAATAAATGTAATGTATGGATGTGTTTCCTAGAGATGGGTTGTGGCTGAAAGGGCATCCTCTGCGTAAAACAAATGCTGGATAAGTTGGCGGTTCATTCCGCTGTGGCGACCCCGGATTAATAAAGGGACTAAGCCGAAAAGAAAATGAATGAATGAATAAAAGAAATGTAGGAAGGACTATTTTTTCTATACGTGGCCCACACTCCTAGCCAGCAGTTGGCGGTAATGCGCCTAGAAGTTGTATGCCAACCGCCTGTGAAACACTTAAAAAAACAGTGCTGCTGAGGTGCCGACGCACATTCTTGGGTTATTAGTGATAAAACAGGCACTTGTTCTGTTTACTCTCTCAAGCCGACTTTATATTTGCTGTTCGGAATGGAACAGAAAGATAATTTAAGTGACTTTCAACGGGGAATGATTGTTGGTGCCAGACAGGCAGGTCGGAGTGTTTCCGACACCGCTGAGCTACTGGGACTTTCTCGCACAACCATCTCCAGGGTTTACAGACAATGGTCAGAAAAAGACAAAACATCTGCTGGCCGGCAGGAATGTAAGCGAAAAAGGCAAAACAGAAAGCGGAAAACCGCACCGCGAACTAAAGCACAACCGGACGATGCTCTTGTCGACAAAGAACAGAAAACCGAGGCTCCGGTTCCCGCGGAGGCACCAGAGTCAAACGACACACATTCATAATTACGTTAGATAGGTAAAGTTGGTTTATATTCGCACATTCTGACTTCCGCGTTCAATAACTTTGCTAAACAGCATGATAAATGCTAAATTCGGTTATTAAACACATTTAATTTCAGTACAACTTGTAAAAATGGTAGAAAAACACACGTTGTCCATGTATAAAATATACTGAAGTAATACGTTTTAAAAGAAAGGAGTTTTAATAACCATTACAATTACCAAGCATGCTAAAATAACATGTAGTAATCTACATAGTGATCTTTGTGTATATGTGCTATATCATAATTATTAATATGTGTGTGTGTGTGTGTGTGTGTATTAGTTGAAGTCAGAATTATTAGCTCCCCTGAATTATTACTAGGGCCAGACGGAATCTGCGGACATTTTTTGCTATTTCTGCGGAGTATTTTGTTTAAAATCTGCGGATTTATGCGGAATGATTTTGAGAGTATCAAAACTAAAACCTTAACATATGAAAAAAAGTAATACCTTTTTAACTTTTATTAAATGTTTACAATCCAAATCCAATTTGATCCACTTTATTTGGTGAACAAAGCAAGTCTTTCATATAAAATATCTACTAAATGACAGAAAATAGTACTTTACAAACTGTATTGTAAATAAATCATATAAATATTTTAATTAGTCAATAATATGACTGTAATTAATTAAAAAACTGAATAAATATACATTTACACAAGTGAATAAACAGAATCAATGATGGGCTAAAAATCTGCGGTCCTAATTATTATACATTTCTAAACATAATAGTTTTAATAACTCATTTCTAATCACTGATTTATTTTAACTTTGCCATGATGACAGTAAATAATATTTTAGTAGATATTTTTCAAAACACTTCTATACAGCTTAAAGGGACATTTAAAGGCTTCACTAGGTTAATTAGGTTAACTAGGCAGGTTAGAGTAATTAGGCAAGTTATTCTATAACAATGGCTTGTTCTGTAGACTATCCAAAAATTAAAATTAAAATTAAAAAGGGCAAATAATTTTGAACTTAAAATGTAAAAAAAAAATGACAAGCTTTTATTCTAGCCAAAATAAAAAAAAAACATTAACTTTGATTGATTGGAGTAATCTTGTAGAGAAGTAAATATAGAGCAAGGATAAAAGTTAAATGAGTAGTCAGATATTCAGCTACAGACGTCAATCACAAGAAAACAATCCACAATATATCATGACATTTGTAAATGAAGAGGGGAAAACGCATATATAAAAAGCACTTATATTTCTTAGAATTGCAACATTGATAAATGTTCGATCCGCCATTACGGGTAGCACCACCTCATCCATATCACTATTTTGTCTTGCCTCTATTATTGAATAATCAAATGTAATGTAAAATATAAACACTAAATTCATTATTGTTCCGCATTGCAGATGCTGCGATGTGACTATTGTGAATGTACACATTGCGATATCGATGCTGAAACGATACATTGTGCAGCCCTCATATGTAATATGAACAATTCTGTTTTTCTTTTGCCACATTATTTACAGAGTATATGCACGAGCCAAAGATGGCCAAATTGAGACTTGTGAACTCCACCACTGGGTTCCTCCTTTAAAATGCTACTCTGCTGAAGTACACGTGCACAAAGAAAACCTTTGAAGACAACAAAGATGAAATGGATCCAGCATCGTTTTAGGAGTCCGACAGCTATTTGAACAGTATTTCACACATGGAGCTGTCAACAACTCAAGAAGCATGTCTTGCCTACGTTTGTGTTCAAACTGTAATTGTTTAAAGTGTACATTTCATTTAGTTAGTATCAAGTAACTTACTTTTGTTGTATGAATTAGACACAGATGCACATGAAGCAAAGGCTGCACATTTAACAGCAGCCATCTTTTATAGAAAAGCCTTCTTTCAATAAAAACAGAACAAACTCACATGCAGTATTGTTGATTTATTATTGCAAGAAAATCATGAAATACAGTATTAAAAGTCTCCATATGGGAGAAAATTATTGCAGCCTTCGTCCCTTTGTTAGCATAGTAAAGAAATGCATATACAGGGGTTGGACAGCGGCTACGTTTACATGGACATCAGGAATCAAATTATTTGCCTTAATCTGAATAAGACAATAACATGACTAAGGTGTTTACCTGAGTTTATTGTAGAATGTTTTGTTCATGATCCCATTTTACATGTTATAGCACATAATTCGATTAATGTCATTGAGTGCATTTGACATGGACACCAATCATTCGATTTTAATGCGATTAAGACAATACTCTGATTAAGGGTGCTTTCACACTAGCACTTTTGGTCCGCATCCGGTTTTCGTTTGACGTCATAGTACGGTACGTTTAGCTAGTGTGAACACGTCTTCTGATCTCAGGTGCACACCCGTGAACCATACCCGAGTCTGCCTGAAAGAGGTGGTCTGGGGTACGGTTTATGCGAACTCTGGTCCGGTACACTTCTGGTATGAATGCAATCGTACCAAATACAGAAGTGAACCGCTGTTGATGACGTATAATGCGGTCGACGCGTCGCGATAGACATTTCCAAGATGAGCGGGAAGGGTTCAATATGGTTATCGGAAGAAACCGAAACTCTAATAGAATTATGGGCAGACAACAACATAAAAACGCAATAATAATAATAAATAATAATAATAACGCAAAAAAATTTACTGAAAAGTCCATAAGCATACACCCCATTTATGACTCGTCATACAGTTTTGATTTCCTGTTAACACCAAAACACCAACTGTACAACAGACTTTAGTTTTCATGATTATTCATGTGTGTGTATCACCTACCTACTGTAAGCGTGACTGACCCAGTGCAAACACAGTGATGTCTGATTGTCTCCTCCAAAATCGGCTTCTGCGAACATTGCTGCAGATAGACGCAAGTGGCTCTCTGTAGCTTGGTTTGGGTAACAAAACCAAAGATTGAGTAAAAGAAGAATGAATTTGATATGCGCATGTCTTTCCATTTTGGCGCTTTCGTGACTGTCACCTAGCAACAGCAAACAGCGGCTTGATGACGCAAGCGTACGGGGGGTGGAGAAAGAAAAAAGTGTGAACACAAGCCAACCAAGGAGGTGGCAAGGGGGGACAATCGAACTTGGGACAGGTCCAGGCAATTGAACAAAATGTGAAAGCACCCCAAGAGTCGACCACGTAAACAGCGATTTTAAATTAATTTAATCCGATTAAGGTCAAAATCGAACTAAAGAGAAACCGAATTAAGACCTATGGAGTAGCATTACTGAAGTGCAGTACAGACATGTCAACACCGAAATCAAGCTATTACTGTCATGTAGGACATTTCGCCGCATTTTGTGACGGCTGTTTGACACTCTTTGGATCTTTCATTATTAACAGCAGATTGAGTGAGCTAATCTTGCCAGAGACAAAATGGAAGGGGCGGATATCAAGGCAGCACAGGTCCACACATGCATCCATGTAACTTCCAGTGGTATTTTTTGCTATCCTGACGAACATAAGAACTTAAATTCTTTGTCTGACTTTGACTTGACCAGCCTTTCGATTTAGCACACGATGTTTCATATTTGAGGTACCCGCCTTGTGGCTATCATATAAACAACCATTGCATAGCCTATTACATACCCAGCACTTGATTCAATCTCGTTAACCTTTGCTAAAACCCTCAGACACAACACTTTTTCTTCCTTCCTTTTTTTGTTTTTAATTCTCCCTTTTTAAGTTTCTCTCGGATCGGTTTCACCTCCGTTTCTGCTTTAACAAATGTGTTAAAAAAACAAACAAAGCAAAAATCATTAATTAAACTAATGCACCTGCGACCCACACGCAATTAATATTAGTATTTTATTACCCGACCCATGGATTATCCGCAGCCCCCGCAAATATAACCGTCATCCGCATATCACTAGTGGACTCTTAATCAGAGTATTGTCTTAATAGTGTTAAAATCGGATTATTGGGGTCCATGAAAACATACTCAAACACCTGGTTTTAGATCACAATAATTCATTAGTAAGATGTAGAGCCACACTGTCCTCCAGAATGATTCCATAGTCCTTCTTGGCAGTGTTGTGTCCATCTAGCACAAGTATTGAGCCTAGGGAATGCAATGATATTGCAGCCCAGACCATCACTGACCCACATCCACACTTCACTCTGGGCATGCAACAGTATGGGTGGTACACTTCTTTGGGGCTTCTCCATACCGTAACTCTGTCGGACATGGGAAAGACAGTCAAGGTGGAATCATCAGAGAACAATACATGTCTAGAATATTCACAGCTTGAGATTTTCACTGCTGCCACCATTGAAACTGATGGTATTGACGCGAGTGACCAAAGGTTTGGCTATAGCTGCCTGGCCATACACATATATGTGACCCTGTGAGGCTCCTGACAAACTGTTTTGGTGGAAATAGGCGCGTTGAGGTGCACGTTTAATTCTCCTGTGAGTTGGGCAGCTGTGGTAAAAAGATTTTTGTATATAGTTCGGGTCCACAATTAGACCTGTAATATTTTAAGCAAAACTGCTAGCAAGTTCTGCTAGGGCAGAGCACTGGGTATCAAAATAATAAGGATTTATTAGCAAAAAATGTATACATTTATAAATGGAGAAATAAGACAAGACGGAAATATATTAAATGGGAAAGCAGATAAATAAATCAAACTGCACTTTTATAGCAGCATCAATGAGATCAAAATTCTCCAAGTAACAAAACTGCATGTCAGATGTGTATTATTTCACTTTCAAAATTCAAATGTAAACTATGTCAATGTCAATTACGTAACTAACGTTATACAACATATAGAAATATCAAAACAACTTCAACCGTTTCAGCAAGTAACCAATTTAAATAAATAAAATGTATATCACAGGCTATGTATCAGATACACAATAAGGAACAATACCTTTGCTCACATTAACAGTGAACTTCAAATACTTTTATATCAATTATTTTTTGGCCTACACACACACACACACACACACACACATATATATATATATAAACTAGACCGTTGTTAAGCTTGAATCCTTGCCAGGGCGCGTAGTGGCTGAATAAAAAGTACAAAACAATACTGTCCTCTTCCCTCTACAGAGCCAAACTAAATCAAAGTAAAAAGAGGTACCTCTTGCCCAGGATAGAAGCAGGCTTAAAGACACGGAGATGCTGGCGGCCGATGCTTCCGTCATTCACTGAAGTCCACTGCAGAGGAACACAAGTCATAAACTTCAATCTAGCTGAAATCAGGTTCGTCAACAGATCTTTTTTTTGTGTTCTAACACGTATTTGTGCAACATTTCTTGGATAAAAAGAAAAAAAAAAAAAATAATCAATCAAATTATTTCAGATGGAAAGTCTTCCAAAAAAAAAATTTAAATTGTATTTTACAAGGCTAAATCGGAGGCCATTATTTACAAGCTAAAGGGATTTGTTATACCCATTATTGTTTTTCTTTGACACACTTGTAAGTACCTTCAGATAAAAACACCTTAACTCCCATTTCCGTGATGATTCAGATGGAAGTCACACTCTTCGTTCACACTGCAGGCAAATGTGACCCAAATTAGATATTTTTGTCCACATGTGACTCCGGTAATGACAGTGTGAACAGCCCAAGCTGCATGGAATCTGATCTTTTTAATTGAGATTTGTGCCACTTTCATATGTAGTCTTAAATCAGACACAGATCTGATGTTTTGCAATGCGACCGCAGTGTGAACGCTTATGTCGGATTTCATGTGACTTTTACATACTCTGAGCGACATGCGTCATCGTTCTGTGCTGCAAACATCTACTCTTCATCAGCAGCAGTAGAACGGCACACAGGGCGATTACCACAGAAAGTTGGTTGTTCATTCAAAAAAAAAAAAAAAAGATTTTGAAGGCAAAACTGGTACTTGTTAACGATTGGGGCACGGGTTGATCGCAAAGCTGAAGAGCGTTGTGCGTGTTGCGGATAGGATCCATGTGTAAAGGAGGGGGAACTTTCTCTCAGAGAGAAAAAAGGTCAAGTGCTGAAGCACCCAAACCCCCTTCTGCATGTGCCTGTTGTTAAAGAGCCCATATTATGGAATTTTGAAAATGACCTTCCATGCAGGGTGTAACACAGCTCTAAGTAAAGTGAAATGTCCAGCTGAGGCTTAAATCTGAAAGTGCAAAGTGTTTAAAACGATTGATTCATCTATAAAAGAATCGACTCATAGTTGTTTAAATGAATCGTTATTAGAACGAGTCTTTAGCCGTTTCGGCTTGACGTCAACGCGAAACATACTAGTTGCGCGCGCAGACCCCGGTAAAATTGAACTCCCCGGCCCCGCCCACAGACAGGAAGAAAAAGTGGAAGACAACAAGCACTGTATCGCAATAAGTGTTGTAGTATAACCAGCGGGACAGCAGTGACGTGTGATCCGAGTTTGATGGCAGTATAAAGATTTAGAGAGAAGTATGGGAGCTTTTGTAGTATTGGTTTTCGCGTTTTGCTCTTTGTAGACGGTCCCTAAGGATCGGTCTCTTTGCCGCCTGCGCATAGAGTTCAATATAATGCGTCCAGCATGTAGGAAAGCTAATTTTTAGGAAAATAAGGTTGTAGGTGATTGTATACATTGCGACGGTTGAAAAGAGGTGCTATTTGTGTAGGAACAATGTTTCGGTCATGAGTTATTGATCCGGAAAACACGAATCTGCTGCTATCTTTACTGAACTTATCAGCATTCCGGTTAAATCATGTCCCGTAGACGCTGTGCTCTGAAGTGCGAGGGAACAGCTGTGTTCTTTTCCCTACCCGGAGTGGTTGAGGTTTATTTTTGGTAAAATACCTGAGAATTATAGCCCCAATATGGTGCTGTGTTCGCGTCATTTCTCTGAAGAGAGCTACACCAATCTATACGCTTACAACGCAGGATTTGTTGCACGGTTGTTGTTAAAGGATGGATCAATACCCAGTTTATTTGGACCTGCGTGTTTCTCCAGTCTTGCTCATTGTAACAAGGTAAATATGGATGTAGTTGTCTGTATTGTGTTTGCTCCGTGCAGCATGTAGCGGTAGCCATTTAGCTTACTGCCGAATGAAACTATTTGTTGGCTTACAATAGTCCATGAAGTGTTAATTATTACTGAATGTTTGTTGTTATGATGAAGAATATAGCAATACGCTGTTGTACAACAGCAGGGATGTTTTTCATTATGTTCTGGCATTGGGCTGCTGACACGTAAAGGACGTGACGTGGTAGCGTCACGTAAAGGAGGTGCTTGGGGAAAAAAGACTCGCTCAGACGATTCATATGGGAGTCGGTGGGAAAACGAGGTAAAAATAAATAGATATAAGACATTGAAAGGGTTTTTTAACCTTGCATACATATCATCCTGTTGTTTGGGACTTCAAAAAGTGAAATTTAACCGGCCTCAACCCAACATATGGGCTCTTTAACGAAGTAAAATGAAATAACTCTGCAAACAGAGATAAACCAACTCTGCCTTCATACACTCTAAAAAAAAAAAAGGTTCTTCAGTGGTTCTTCAGAAGTTCTTTGCGATATTTGAGGTGCTATTTAGCACTTTTACTGTGTAAAGAACCTTTAAAGCACCATAAAGGTTCTTCAGTGGTTCTTCAGTGGTTCTTTAAGGTGGTCAGGGTGCTATATAGCACTTTTACTGTGTAAAGAACCTTTAAAGCACCATAAAGGTTCTTTAGTGATTTTTCAGTGGTTCTTTAAGGTGGTTATGGTGCTATATAGCACTTTTACTGTGTAAAGAACATTTAAAGCACCATAAAGGTTTTTCAGTGGATCTTTGGGGGGTTTAAAGTGCTATATAGCACCAATACTACTGGTAAGCACTTGTTCTTATAGCTAATTCTCATAACTTTTTTGCCGGTTTTATTTGCGGAATGGGTAAAGTAACATAATGAGCACCTTAAAATATAGGTGCTATATAGCACCATTTGACAAAAGTACTATATAGCACCTATTTTTTTAAGGTGCTGTATAGCACCAAAAAAGGTTCCCCCCTCGTTACGACCAAAGAACCAGTTTTGGTGCTATTTAGCACTTTTTTTTTTAGAGTGTAGTTCAGTCTGCGGCTGCTCAATCACTCGAGTTAACAACACCGGTGGTCAAACGTGCACAGCGAGTGTCATAAATCACAAATGATCAGTGTTTTCAAAATCACAAGAGACTTAATTTAGACTTCAAATGCTGAAATACACATTAGTAGTAGCAGAACAACCCTTTACAATAAGCATAGAAGCATGATCTGACAACGGGCTTACTTCTTACAGTATACACATTGTGTGGATAATTAGACATTTTGTGCTGTCCGTAACTGTACTTTTGCGCACTGATTTTGGTCAGTTTAGGGCCAGGATCTTTTCACACTGCAAATCTGATATTGGCAACATTTATAAGAGCAGTGTGAACAGGTATGCAAAAAAAAAAAAAATTCTGATTAGAGCACTAAGCAGGTGTGTACAGACAGCATTTCCTAGGTGCTGACATTCACATAAAGACAGGGCTGCTATAAATTCATTTGCTTAAGTGGTTAACCAATAAATAAGTGGCACCAAATTCTTTGATAATTATTTCTTTTTTTATATACATATGTGCAGTTGAATGTTTAGTTAGACGCGACTTACAAAAACATTGGCTAACAAATTTAAAATTCGTCCTACAAAGTATGAAAAGGAGCACATTATACTAGATGACAATTATGAGCTTAAGGCTGACAGAAGGAAATTGGAAAACAGGGAACTGGGGGCAAGGGGGACCAGCACGTAAATGTCTTTTAAAATGTTTTATTTGATAATACTGAACAAAATGTTATACATATTTCGCCACTTAACAGTTCATGCAAATAGATTACCTCATCGGCCATAGACATTGGTTTATTGGACACAGGTTTTCATTGAGAAACAAATCGTTTTCCCAGGCAATAGCAGTATGAAGCTTAAAAAAAAATAAAACGCTTTCAATGCTTGTGAGCATTCAAACAGACCCTAACAAAATGTTCACACATGAACGGTACCTCTGAACAAGTAGGCAGAGAATCCAGAAAACCAGAGCAGTACCCCTCACTGTGCCAATACTAAACCAATAGCATTAATCTGAGCACTAGCTTTACATCAGCTAAAATACAACTTCCTTGGAAGCAAACTAAGAATTTAGGTTACAATAAAGAGAATTGATTGAGCAGAGGTTAGAAAGCAAAGACGCCGCAGGGAGTTGAACCCCGTCCTGAGAATCAGGAGTGCCTCCACCAGGGTCTTTTGCTTTTTTTCTTAAGAGGTTAAAAAGCAAAACCTGAAAGAACAATCCAGAGATTGTTCCCCCAGGAAAAAGAAAAACCTCCAACCTGCTGCTCTACAAAACTCTGGTCTCGAGCGGTTCTCCTTTAGTTTGAAATTACACAAAAGATTGCAGGTTTCCCCCCCAAAAAATCCCCAGTTGAACTCTTCAAAACACCATTGATATTACTGTAGTATTTTTGTCTTCAATAGGTAGTAAATTCATATGCCTCTACTTCGAAGATCAAATCTCGGACTAGTGAGGTCTTGTTCAAGGCTGCACTCGCAATCAGCTGACGCGTTCCTATTTAACAAAAATCTGAAACACAGAAAAGGGTTTAGAGCCCCCCCACCCCAAAGACTCATAACCAAATGTGATACAGATGTCATTTACCACCACACAATGGTCCCAGGTCTTGAATTTCCACCAACACGGCCAGAACAAAATTGCTTCCTTTGTAAAAATCACCATTCCTGTAACTAGACAGACACTCGCAGGGTTTTCGGTTTCCCCCCAGACTCCCCGAACTATTCTCGTAATTTCATAAGAGGCAAAGTGCACGTATAGACTTATCTCCAGGCAGCGGCGCTTTACACCCAGTTCTTCAGAGAAATGATTTACCCAGTCTACAGCTGCAATGAAAAGAACAACACGTTTACAAGCCCACAACCCCCTCCCTCCCGATCCCAATGCAATTGTTAAAAATCACTTTAAAACCAATGCAAATACTAGTTACGGCTTGGACGCAAGCACATCCATCCACTCCCATGTTATGGCTCAGCCTTAATTTATAGAAGAATCACAACAGCGTACCTGAAAAGAGAGAAAGTGTTGCCCCATCCCTCCCCAAAGCGACCAACACACACACTGATACGGTTTGATTCAAGTGTTATGTGCATGCATATTTAAAAAAGGTGAATGCTTCTACCAAGACACAAGATTAAGATCAACTACATGTACTTAACTCAGCAGATAGCAGCAGAGGGGGATGCGCGATTAGCAGCAAAATATGACGAATATGAGGTTGATCAGAGCGACTGGATGGGTTTCATCAGGCGGTTAGGGCTCTCCCAGACGAACACAAGACAATTTTGCTCCCTAAATGAAATTGACCTAAGGAAAGAAAAAATCGGGGGGGGGAGGGGGGGAAAAAAAAAAAAAAAAAAAAAAAGAAAGGCGCGCAGGCACACAGAAGGACTTCGGCGAAGGGTTTCCAAGGTTTGGACAAAACTCTCAAGCGCACAGAAGGGGATTCGATTGGCCATTCATTCAAGTGAAGACGACATTCACCGGGACAACTGCTCTCACAGACAGCCTTGCATTCGGATGCAGTTGAGAAGGCAGGGGGACAGACGGGTAATCTGAAACAAAGAGCTTCTACACACAAACACTTCCACCACACACCGATTGCAATACTAACTGACTCAACTGAGGAGTTAAGATGTAAAAAGAAACTTAAAGTGCATGAAGCATAAAGGTAGTGTAGCTTCTGAAGCATTGGTGATTGATGTTACTGAAGTTTACGAAAAGTTGTTGTATGACGAGTCTACCATCAAGTTAAAGATTCAGACACCTGGTAGCTACAGACTCCACAGGGCGACATCATGTAACTTTCACCACACAGCTGGCTGATGAGATTTCTGCAGAAGAGAGAGAAAAGTGCAGATCCCTTCCCACCCCGAAACACCAGTTTAAGTACGGCTGTCGAGCCAATGCCAAATAAGAGCTGCACAGTTGCACAGCTGCTCCCAGCCACTCTAAATTTGGAGTCTGAAGCACAGTTGTGCGACAGCTGAAATAAAGACTACTGCTATACATTTGTAAAGCATCTTTGTCACTCTGCACAGTTGCGCAGAGAAGTGGCTGGGCAGTTAAAGAGAATTTTTAAAAAAAAGTTACAAGTCTACAACGAACTGTCCAGCCTGATGGGGCGTTCAGTGGAACCGGGCGATTTCAGGTCATAACTTCTTCTGAAAGGTGCCAATCTTCACGAGGCCTTTTTAAGATTCTGCAAGACCAAAAGCAAAAGATCCCTACGCCCACCCTCACAAAATTGCCCAAATGTTCAAGTAAAAACATCAAATCTGCAAGATTCAGATATCAAAAGGCTTAAAGCCAAAAGAGACTACAAATTCATGATAAATTCTTAATTTAATTTTGTATATATTTTGCCTTTCCTCCTTCGCACACGGCTGTAGGACTGGGCTGATCTGCCTCTCCACCTTGCACAGAGTTGACATCAAGCCCTGGCATCCAAGCTCTACAAAAAGCGCCAAGCTTTACACTCATACCTGAAAAAGCATAAAGAAACACCCAAGAAAGCCCCACACATTCCCCCAAGAAACAAAAATGCATACCAAAATTTCAATCACAACAGGCTATGCATTTATTAACTGAAAAATGGGAACAGTTACAGAATGTACACTTACATACAAATTACAAAACTAATTTGTAATAAGTGCGCGACCACACGTTTTACAGTTTTAACAGACTATTAAAAATGGGAAAGTGTTAGAAACAAATGGACTTGCTTAGTGACCTTACGTGACCGAAAAGAGGCTGAAGTTGCTTGATGCGAAAGCAAATCTTTACAAACAATGTTAGGATGACTTCTTCGGTTGAAAGCATTCAGGGACACTGCACACTGAAAAATGCAGAGGGGGAGGAAAAGAAAGCCTACACACATCCCCGCTTTTCAAAATACACAAATTAAAACAAATAAAGCAACTAATACAGTTACTGCTTACACTTAGCCATCAACTTGTATTCAAGTACAATACAACGACAGACAAAAGCAAATGAATGCCATTTACATGAACACCCACAATTACTTGCCATTAGAAAATGTTAAAAGCATCTGGACCTCTACTGAAGAAGCTTTGCTCAAGTGGGGGAAGTGGAGCAGATATTGGTTGGACCACCAGCTTTGTTCTTTAAGGGTTTGTTTCAATCTGTAAGAGTCAAAATTAAAAAAATCCCCCCCAGATCCACAAACCCCATAAACAATATCCAAAACACACAACCAATATCCATACACCATTCAATGAGACAAAAATGGCCATAATGATGTTAAATAAAATGAAAGCGTTTGATCCCATGCCGCGTTACCCATGTAAACGTTGGTCTAGCTGCCATGGAAGGCTTGTAACAGGGCCACACATCCACTGGCAGACACACTGGTGGTTCCTTCCCCATACTGCGCTATTCAAGCCATTGCCACCCTTAATAAAGCCGCGTTCACAAGCTGCAAAGTCTAGGAAAAGATTTGGGTTAACGACCCACACCCCTCCCACCCAGTTGCAATCCCAACAGGTAATACTGGAAAATATTGATAAATATATGTATAGTTCATGATGCCAAACAAGACTTTATACAAATCCAATGGGGTACCTTCCTAAATCAGAGGCTTTCCTTGAAGCTTTAAAAGAATTCTTTACAGGGAAGTCAAACTGACTCTAAAAGGGTCCACACAACATCCTGGAATCCCTTTTTGGTTTTATCGCCTCTAATGTGAACAGGGCCTGTGGGAAAGAGAACTCGAGAAACGAATTTGCCCCTCCCCAACCCCAAAAACACTGTGCAATAACATTACATGACTATTCAGAAAGTGCATTTGCAACATATGTATATTAATACTTTTACAATAGCGCATTTACTTTTGCAAAAACGTATTGCATGTTTTTTTTAAATTAAATATATATAAAAAGAGCATTTGCTCTAAATTTCAATTAAAACTCATGCATGAACTCATCAAAATTTTACCGGCAGGCAATACGCGGCTGCCCTGGCATCATATGTTGGACTGACGCATCGGGTGTTGCAGCAGAGGTAGTGGTGTCGTGTAGGGACGCAGTAGAACTTCAAACTCCGAAAAACCCTTCGAACGTGGATTGCTTCTCAGGACAGACCTAATGGATTTAAGCGGATATGGGGGACGACTTTTCCACGGGCCTATAGCCAAATCACAGCGGAGGCGTGGTCGATTAAGGACGATCGTCTCCGCAGCACGCTAACTGCATTCATCAGACTTGGCCAACAACGGGACAGATGCCATATCGGATTTGCAAACATTGTCACTCACCACGCCTGAAAAGGAAAGAACAGAACTTCGCGAGCAAAAGGTTCTGAAATACAAACTACTGAAATTATGTCTAAAATTACACAGAATACCTCTACCCATACAAACCAAATGCCCTCCTCATGACTTTGCTATGGCAACGACCCCTGATACCCTCTGCTTGTGAGCCCTCTTTCTTTCTCCTGCTGCTCTTCGGACACCCATCTTTGGCTTGCTCTGATCTAGACCAGCTGAGCTCCCCCTGGTGGTCAATGTTGATCTGAAGCTACTCTGCCTTGTAGATCTGGCTCCCCCTTCTGGATATTGCTGCTCATCACCCTGATCTGTGCCCTCTGATCCTCCCCTGGTTCTGCCTGGCTTGCCATCTTGTCCTGATTCTCTCTGGTCCTGGCCCCTGCTGTAGATCTTTTCTTGTCCTGATTCTCCCTGGTCCCTGCTGTAGATCTTTTCTTCCATCCGATGCCATCTAAGAGCTATGTTGCTACTGGATAAACTCAGTCCATTTCTCCTGTCCTTGACACGTCCATCTTCTGCTGATATCTTTGGATCATGAAAACAACCTACGCTTCCATTTCACTGCTGTTACTCAACATGACTCAGTCCATACAGCAATCAATTAGGTGATTCAGATTTTTTTTCCTTCTTTTTAAAAACGCATCATCGTAGATTCTTCTAGGTTTAAGAATTTTCTCTTGAAATATTCAATTCTTCTTCTCAAAAAAAAAAAAAAAAAAAAAAAAAAAAAAAAAAAAAAAAAATGGCAGCATCTATGATCGTTGTCTTCCAAACTAAAAACTCACTTGGTATTCGGTCATTTTTTTCCTAATAGGCAACAAGAGCAGGCTTTGATTTTTTTTTTTTTTTAAGACTTCAAAAAGTAACAAAGACTTGCGTCTGATTGTCTGGCTTTTTTTTTTTTTTTGGAATCAAGCATTGGTGATTGTTCTGTTATGGTACGCAAAAAAAATAAATAAAAATAAATAAAAAATAAAATCTCTTAAAAGATCACTGGCTATCATAAGCTTTATTCGATTTCTTATTAAATTAAATTAAAATTAAATTAAAACGAAATTTAAATACTGCATCCTTCTTACGTAAACTTTTCTATTGTAGTTTTCAAAAAACAAACAAAATAAATAAAAATACTGTAACCTTGATTCAGAATTCTTGATCCTCTCTACAAGTAGTTGTGAGACTGAAAAGTCATGAATGTTCTTTATGAAAAGAAAATAAATACTGTAGACTTAAAGATAACTCCATTCTCTCTATTATACAAACTAAGTTTTCTGATATGATTACGTTATGGGTAATGGAAAAATGTTTATTAAATCTACTGTAGGTTGTTCTTGCTATTTGAGGTGTTATGGTCCTGTAATAGTTTAGACAAAATAAACTTAAGATCTATTATAACCTTCTAGAGTATTTGTTTGTTCTTACTACTGTGTAAAGTCTGAGCAAAAAAATAAATGTTAAAAATATATTTAAAAGAAAATTGTATTTATAGCATAGCAATGATGGTTTGCCCGCATTATAATCTAAGTGTTTGCAGACTTAAATGAAAACTTAAGTAATTTTATAAAGTAACTTCATCCTGATCATCATAAAGTTAAAATAAAAATCATCAAAATCTAGGATTAAACAAAATTAAGAAAATCTACCATAGTCTTGACTTTGTGTTTATCCTCACTCTCATCGGCAGTTATAGACTGTTCTTTCAGATTTGAGGAAAATATAGTCTTGTAGATCTGTTAACCTAAACTCTCTGCTGTGGTTCTTAAATAAAAATAAAGAGTTTGTTTAATAGAGCTGCTCAGTTTTTAAATAAAACTGATTTGGATTCATAATCAAGTTGTAACAGCTTTATATAGCTGGCACATTATTATTTTTTGTTTTCCATCATAATGAAGTTGTAACATTTGTTATGTCTGGCATATTTAAAAGGAAACAAGTAATTTTTTTTAAATGTTTGCCATCATAAAGAGGTAACAGACTTGTACCATGTTAAAAAAAAAATATTATTAAAATATTTTAGTTGTATTTGATCAAGTTAAGGATGGCATACTACAATCATAAGTTTTTTTTTGTTTTTTTTTTAAGAAAGTCTGTAGCTTAGATATGTTTTTCCTTGCCGTCATTTAAATGTTTACTAGTGGTTTTGTTAAATGACTTTTTTAAATCTACTGTAACCTTGCAGTTGTTTTTCCTCTTTATAATTTAAACTATTCTCGATTTTAAGTTAATCCTTACTTAATGTGTTAATCACGATATAAAGAATGAAGAAAAAAAGAAAAGAAAAAAAGACCTTGCTGTTCGTCCTTACTACCACAAAAGGCTGCTATTACTCGTTATGGTCTAAAGAAACAAAATCTTTTTTTTTTTTTAGAATTTTTACATCGAGTTAATATGGTTGTAGATAACTTGGTCCTCACTACCATAAAAGGCTGTTATTAATCGGTATGGTTTGAAGACTTAAAATAATATATGTAGGTCTGTATATAGTCTTGTATAAAACTCTATCGCCTTATATAAACTGTTATTGGATATTCTGTTTTGATCTGAAAACAAAAGAGAAATCTAACAGCTTTCCTTAAAGAAATATAATCCGTCGTCGCGGCCGCCATTTTGTAAATTCTTTCTAGCGTTGAGAATCAAACAAAACAAGCGTCTGAATAAAAAAAATCAAGTAATCTCAGATAACACTTGCAGAAATAAAAATAGGCTTAAAATGAGATTGATTGAAAAGGGTAACGTTAGTTTTGCCATTTATATGTAAGCTTTGTTTAGACTTTCGATAGCGCAAACTGGTTAAACATTAACCTGAAGATAAGCGTTAAATGTTCTGCTAAATAAAACGTTTTTTTTCTAGATAAGATAAAATTGAACATTTCTTCAAAAAGGCACGTCTACCTACTCAAGTTACAAGCAAGCTTGTATTTTATCTTCTTCGCGCAAGATATTCAAAAGAAAAACTTAGTATTGCCGACGGCGAAAACGTCTAGAGTTTTAAAGTTGAAAAAGGTTTATAAAGAAAGTGCCTATTAGGTATTTAAAAAAGAGCCACGAAATAAACCAGAACAAAAAGAGAACATTTCACCAGATCAACGAAGCCTCCCTGCTTTCCTTAGCGCCTCACCCCGTCGTGACGCACACTGTTGTTGCCTCGTCTTTTATAGTGAGGCAGTGATGCGGTCGCTGTCCTTCCGCAGTGGGAGAAAAATAGTCCCGCTCAACGGTGTTTTCTTAGGTCACGTAAGATCTCCTAAATATGAATTAGATCACATATAGCTATTATATCATTAGTATAAAAAAAAAAAACATATGTGTGTAATACTTGGCACAGCATATCAAACATTTAAAGGGGATAGTTCACCCCAAAATTTTCATTCTGTCATTAGGCCTTGTTTCAAATCTGCTTGAGTTTCTTCGAAATATCGTATTTTGTGTTCAAAAGAAAATATAAACTCATAAAGCTTTATATAACCACGTTAAGTAAGTTAATTTTCATTTTGTGTGAACTACCCCTTTAAGCACGTCATACTATGAAAAAAGTGGAAATGGAAAGCAAACAGTCCCCAGAGTTAAAAGTATGTAGACATTACGTAAAGAAAATCCCCAACAAACATGCTTTCGATTTAATCTACATCAGTCAAGTAGATCAAGACCTTTGATTAATATCTTTCTAAAACTAATCAACAACACCCATTGTTGTTTTAATAAAATAAATAGCAAAAAAAACCTTTTAATCCAGTTTAAATGGTGGTCACTGTATACTGAAAAGCCAATGGCCACAGCTGCCCACGGTGAATCATCACAAAAATGCACTTTTCAAACAAAAACAGCTACGTCACAAGCCTTCAGCGCGGATGAATACAAACATGGATCCCAAACCCCCACTTTCAATCCGGCTCAAACCGGTTTTAGTGCACGGATCTTCATTCCTTTTTACTGCATTGCCAGAATGCGCATGCGTACCACATTAGTTGGATTAAAAAAAAGACAGATCTTCTCCAGGAAATGCCAGAATGTTCTAGTTTAATCCAGAATGAAAGTTGTACAGGCGCAGTACAGGTTTTCTGAGGTCAAGAAGTATGAATTGAGCGTTATAAGGTTAAATCCTAATAAGTCATTATAATCAGGTTTTGTTTTGACGTTTTTTGCTGCATTTACATGTATTTTGAGATCATTTCGACAAATATGAATGAATATATATATTTAAACTGATATTGATGTTAATAAATGGGCGATATATTGAAAGAATATGTATTTTCGATCGCTTTCGACCATAAACGGGTGGGTGCGGGGTAAACGAGACCTCCAGCACGTCTCCTCTCTGGTATTTGTGCTGACGAGACTGCTAATGCGAAGGGAAGGGGGATGGGAACACAAATACACTTAAAAACAAGAAAGACTAGTCAATATATAGCCTGTTTGTGTCTAAACTTGCCTCTAATGGACCGGTACAAACCTGTTTAGTGACGAATGCTTAGTAAAACATAATTTCATTGGGTTATAACGGTTTTACATCTCATTTCGCCAAATATACACATATGTTATTTGATTTCAGGAGTTATCAAATGTAATTGTCAGTGTTTAACCATAATAATGTAATAATGGTAATAATGTATAATTTTTTTCATTCCAAAAGACGTACGCAGTTATTATTTTTCTTGGCAACTGTCGTCACGATATTGTGAGTCAGCATTTGAAACCAGTTCGCAGATTCATCATGCAAATTAGTCATCATTGTACTTGAATTTTCCTACCCGCTATTAATATAATTATTATCTCTTTATTGTACTTCATCAAGTCATTTTGTGTCAAAGTACGATGTTGCATTACAATAAAATGTTGAAGTGACGAATGTTCTGGAAATGTTGGGAAAGATCTGGGTGTTTGTTATTTACATGTTATCCACGAGATGGCATCAAACTCACATTAATAACAGAACACATACAGTATAACTGACAGGTCATTCTTACTTACCAAATTTAATATGGTTTTACTATAGTAAAAGAGCAGTAATCATGGATTTTGGCGTATGAAATATATTTAAATGGTCATATAAATATTTGCTAAAATATTTTCAAAATATATAAAAAGTATATATTTTTAACAAATACCCTGCTGAAAAAAACAGCTAAGCCTAGGCTGGTTGGCTGGATTTAGCTGGTTGACCAGCCTTTTAGAGGGGTTTTGGCCATTTCCAGCCTGGTCTTAGCTGGTCAGGCTGGAAAATGACTAACTAAAACCAGCTTGACCAGGCTGGGATAAGCTGGACATAGCTTGTTTGGGCTGGGCTCCCGGCCTGGTTAGGCTGGTCAAGCGGGTTTTAGCTGGTCATCTCCCAGCCTGACCATCTAAGACCTGGCTGGAAAGAGCTGGAAACCAGCCTGGAAATGGCCCAAACCCCTCTAAAACCAGACTGGTCAACCAGCTAAAACCAGCCAACTAGCCTATAGGCTTTAAGCTGTTTTTTCAGCAGGGTTATCTTTGAAAAAAAAAAATACTTTTTATATATTTTGAAAATATTTTAGCAAATATTTATATGACCATTTAAATATACATCAATCAATACAATACTGCTCTTTTACTATAGTAAAACCATATTAAATTAGGTAAGGAAGCGTGACCTCGGTCAGTTATACTGTGTGTGTTGTTATATTTGTGAGTTTGATGCCATCTCGTGGATAACTTGTAAATAACAAACCCACTCTTTTTCAGCAGGGAGGTTTTCAACAAATATAACTCATTCATTCATTTGATTTTCGGCTTAGTTCTTTATTAATCTTGGGTCACCACAGCGGAATGAATCGCCAACTTATCCAGCATATGTTTTACGCACGGAATGCCCTTCCAGCTGCAACCCATCAATGGGAAACACCCATACACTCTCATTCACACACATACATAATTTAGCGTACCCATTTCACTTTTAGCGCATGTCTTTTGGACTGTGGGGGGAAACCGGAGCACCTGGAGGAAACCCACACCAGCATGGGAGGAACATGCAAACTTCACACAGAAATGCCGACTGACCCCAGCTGTGTTGCTGTGAGACGACAGCGTTACCCACTGCACCACCCCACAAATATCATTATATTTCTATTTTCTCTTATTCTATTTTAGAATGCAGTTCATCTTTATGTATATATATTAGGGCTGTCCAAAAATTAATCGTGATTAATCACATCCAAAATAAAAGTTTGTTTTGACATAATATGTGTGTGTTATATATATTTATTATGTATATGTGATAATTGATAAACACATTCATAGAAGCCAAAACTATATATAAAAAAGTTACATCAAAGTAGTTACATCATATTCAAATGTAAAATTTGTATCATACACATATATTTTTTAGATATCTAGATATAAACCAACATTTTATCAAGTATATGCATTTGTGTATTTATATATTCATAATATAAATATAGACAGAGCACACACATATATTATGTTAAACTTTTATTTTGGATGTGATTAATCACGATAATTTTTTGGACAGCCCTAATATATATATATATATATATAAACATTTTTTAAATAAAAGGTTATAATTTAGTCCCCATTTATTGTTGCGTTAAAAATGTATTTCTTGACCCTGAATTACAGGTTAAAATCAAACATATTTTTAATTCAAACCTGTTTTATTGAACATCACAGCTGCAAAAATATATTTAACATATATTTAAAATAATGTTTAGCCCTTTTTTCACTATATGGGCTACCATTTGTTTAAACACAGTTTACAAATTTCAATGCAAACTATGGTTAGTAAAGCGAAACTATGGTTAATTGCCCTGATGAAAACATTTAACTGCTGAGTGAATCAGATCTGCCTGACAAAGCAACAAAAGCTGAAGCAGTTCTCACCTCTCCTCTTGATCATGATTATAACAGAAGCAGCTGTTTCAATGTGAACGCTTGGCCATTTCAACACTCCTTCAGATAATCCACATTTAGAGAACACAATGATGCTTGCTGTTTATTAAAACTAAAATGAGCTGCAGCAACACAATTCTTGGAGACAGCGTAATTAATTGATTTATTTTCAACCCTAAACCCTAATCCTAACCTTAAAAGGCTAACTTATTTCCTTCATGTTGCCTCAACTCAAATTGTGTGGATCTCACCATTTTTTTTACAGTGAATGACTGACACATATGCATGTTTTCATTCATTCAATTTTCCTCCAGCTTAGTCCCTTTATTCATCAGGGGTCGCCACAGCGGAATGAACCACCAGTTATTCCAGTATGTTTTACACAATGGATGCCCTTCCAGCTGCAACCCAGTACTGGGAAACACCAATACACACTCATTCACATATGGCCAATTTAGTTTATTCAGTTCCCCTATACCGCATGTCTTTGGACTGTGGGGGGAAGCCGGAGCACCAGGAGGAAACCCACACCAACACAAGGAGAGCATGCAAAGTCCACACAGAAATGGCAACTGGTCCAGCTGGAACTCGAACCAGTGAGCTTCTTGCTGTGAGGCAACAGAGCCACTGGTGTCGCCTTGGTACATGTTAAATGAATTTAATCAAAAAGTATATAAAGTTATTAATATAAAGTTATTTATTGGCATTGATGGTTCAAAGAACAACCTTTATCATCTACTGAGCTTTTTCATAACAGAAACAGGTCCATGTTAAATTATTAAAATGCTCTTTACACTATTAAACAAAAATGATTATTTGAAAAACTGTGAAAAATTATGTGGGATAAGAAAGAAGCATAACCTGCTGAAACACAATTATGCACCTTTATTTACATACAAGACTATACGCGTGATTGTGCTTGTAATATTTTATTTAGGCAAAAGTATCAGCCCACCAGTGAATTTTTCATCGCATGTCATGGGGCGACACGGTGGTTAGTCTCACAGCAAGAAGATCTCTGGTTCGAGCCCTTGGTTGTGCCAGTTGGCATTTCTTCGTGGAGTTTGCATGTTCTCCCCTTGTTCGTGTGGGTTTCCTCCAAAGTCCAAAGACATGCGCTACAGGTGAATTGAATAAAATAAATTTGTCATCGTGTAAGTGTGTGAATGAGTGTGTATGGATGTTTCCCAGTACTTGGTTGTGACTGGAAAGGCATTCACTGCGTAAAACCTATGCTGAATAAGTTGGTGGTTCATTTTGCTGTGGCGACCCCAGAATAATAAAGGGATTAAGCTGAAGGAAAATGAATGAATTAATGGCATGTGATGTTTAACAGATGTTTGACAGAGCAAGGATATTGTTTGTAATTTTTTCTTCTGAAGAAAATCTGTCCTCTTAAACTTTGGCTGAAAATATATAGGCTATGTATACGTACTGCTGTCAACATTGCAAATGTACATTGTTTTGTTTAACCTTTTAGAGTATGTTGTTGCATGTTGTATTTTTGCACTGTGTGTATTTTGCATTGTCTGTATTTGTGCACTGTCGCTGTATTTGCACTGTCGTTGTATTTGCACTGTATTTTGCACTGTCTGGAGCCAGCACCTAAGCTTTTCACTCATCATAGCACACGTGCTGCTGATGATGTGACAATAAAAGTGATTTGATTTGATTTGATTTTGTAAAAATTGTAAAACATTACTATGGTCAATAATATTAGCCCCCTTTTTTGATTGGCTAGAACAAAGACTGTCTAATCACTTGGCCAGTTAACCTAATTAAATTAAATTAAATTAAATTAAATTAAATTAAATTAAATTAAA
>CAIGQQ010033411.1:169048-194699 GCA_903798035.1 Danio albolineatus
TATATATATATATATATATATATATATATATATATATATATATATTAGGGCTGTCCAAGAATTAATCGTGATTAATCACATCCAAAATAAAAGTTTGTTTTGACATAATATGTGTGTGTGTTATATATATTTTTATTATGTATATGTGATAATTGATAAACACATTCATAGAAGCCAAAACTATATATAAAAAAGTTACATCAAAGTAGTTACATCATATTCAAATGTAAAATTTGTATCATACACATATATTTTTTATATATCTAAATATAAACCAACATTTTATCAAGTATATGCATTTGTGTATTTATATATTTATAATAAAATATACACAGTACACACACAAATATTATGTTAAACTTTTATTTTGGATGTGATTAATCACTATAAATTTTTTGACAGCCCTAATATATATATATAAAATATATATATAAATATATATATATAAAAAAAATATACCTACTGGAAGCAGTTCACCAGTAACTTACTGTAAACCATTCATTCATTTTCTTTTCGGCTTAGTCCCTTTATTAATCTGGGGTTGCCACAGCGGAATGAACCGCTAACTTATCCAGCATTTGTTTTACGCAGCGGATGCCTTTCCAGCTGCAACCGATCACTGAGAAACACCCATACACTCTCATTCACACACATACATTACGGCCAGACACAATAAACAGACACAATGATGTATTAAAAATCTCCTAATTTCTCTGTGTGAAGGTTCTGTGTGGGCTTTTCTCTCTATTCTTGAGTACTTTTAGGGCGTACCCACACTACAGTATGTACAGTTGCCTTGAACCAGGCCGAAGCACGCTTGTCCCCCCTCCTGTCTCCCCCAACGACCCGCACTCACATTACATTCGGGCCTGAGCACACTTACGTCATCGATGATGCGCTGTTCAGTAAAGAGAAGCGCTCTCGCTCAGCACAGTGGACATTTCTTTATATCATATTATGTTTTAGCCGTTTGATATGTAGTGACACACAGTCAAATATTCCGCCGAACAGATCAGCCACTGTTGACGCTCATAAACAATCATAAAGTCCTCGTGCTGCAGGAATTAGGAGGTTTGCTGAAGGTGCAGCCAGGGGCGCCGCTAGCAATTTTGGGCCCCATGAAAAAATATAAGGATGGGCCCCTACAACCAAGCTAGCTATCCAAACTCTTTGTCTGCAATGTAGTTATACTGACCTATGCATTTTATTAAGGATTTCGTCCACTACTTATCAGTATTTAGTAAGAGAACGGCCATGACTGTAGCTAGCAGATGATTTATTGTTCAAATGTAAATGTAGTACAAAAACAGGAACAGTAATCAAATATTCACCGAAAATTGTACATTTCTAAACACACAAAACACCAATGTGTCACTATTTAAATAACTCTACTGCAATAGTGTCTCATACAATGTGCAATACACTGGAACAGTGACAAAAATCAATAAGACACACAATTATATTACAATGAGACCCATAAATAAGCCGAGACCCATAAATGATGATGAGTGCATCATCTGGGTAATTAAAGTGCACTTATTATTGTTAGAGTTTTCAGTGTGAACGCGCTACTTACACTATTTATACTACAAAGTGGCGTAGAATAGTGCATAAGTATGCGATTTGGGACGCAGCTGATGTTAACCTCAAGGACATCGCTGCTTTGACAGTTTACCTGACGATCGCACTCAACAAAGCATCAACTCTTCCTGCTACTGACGGACTGAACCATACAGTGAAAAGAGGGGGGGTGCAATTTGACAGTGACAGACACGAGGGGCAGATATAAGCCGTATTTTTATTTTTTATTTCTAATAAATGGTTTTACTTGTAGTTTAGAGATACATTCATAATTTATATTACATTATAGTGCTGTTATTTATTATAAAGCAGATCTCTGTGGGCCCCTGGAGTGCATGGGCCCTTAGAATCGTCCTAACTTTCCCCCCCTTAGCGGCGCCCCTGGGTGCAGCTGTCGTGCAGTGAGGGGTTTGTGTCTTTAATAATTTACGGCAGTTTGCGTTCATTAAACAGTAAGAATGATTGATAAACACATATGAAACAGTCCCCAAAAGTCACGTCTCCTCTTCAGTTTTGGGGTCACGTGCGCTTTGCACTCACACTACAAGTGTACTGCACCAAAGCCCAAGTGAACCGCGCTCAGGCACACCTCTTCCAACCGGGCCAGGGCTGGCCAATCGAACCATGCCTGAGCCTGATTCAAAGCACTCACACTTCTCAAACGATCCGGGAAACGGATAGTATAGTGTGAGTGCACCCTATATCACACTGAGTACTGTTTAGAACAGATACTTTTTTTTCAGGCTAGTAACTTACTTGAGCATGAGTTTTCAGTACTCCTCTCACCACTGATTGCAGGTTACTGGAGGAGTACAACAAAGAGCTGCATGAGAACCTGTTGCAGATGGTGGCGTGCATTGAGAACATGGAGACAGAACTACAGTGCACCAAGATGGAGTTAGTCAGCCTTAAAGAGAAATACAGAAGGTATTGAATAAACAGACATTTTCCACAAAAAAATCGAATGAATAACTTTGACCCTCACTCTGTCCACGGTGTGATTTGCAGGCTTCAGGAGAGCTATGCTGTTTCTCAACAGGCAAACGGTGTCCTGGAGCAAAAACTCAAATCTTCGGTAAGAAAAACTATGACTAAATCAGAAAGTCTGAGGCAAACTAAAAACTAGTTTTAAATATCATTTCAGTGAAAGAATGGGAAATTCAGCTATGTGATGGGTTATTTCAAAGCAACACCCAACAAATACGTTAACAACAACTTAAAAATCTTATTGTTAATAGAAAAAAAAGGATGCCTATTTATTTTAAGCAACGAATTTTTATTTAAAAGGTTAGTTAAAATGGTCAGCTAAATAACATGAGTTTTTTGTATTATGCACTGAAAACAATTATATGACAAAAAAGTCATGAGAACTAATGTTTTCATGTTAATTTAACTTATTTAAATATTAAAATATCCTTACATTTAAGTGTTTTTTGGACACTCAAAGTGCTTTTTTGGAGGGGAATCTCCTCATCCACCACCAGTGTGCAGCATCCACTTGGATGACATGGCAGCAGCCATATTGCACCAGCTGATAGGTGGAGAGGAGACAATTATGATATGAATTTCAATTGCCAGGATGCCATTGTTAAACCCTGTTTTTTAAAGGACATCCTGGACAACAACCAAAAGCACTCCTTGAGCAGTATAGAGTCCCCATCAATTTACTGGGGCGTTAGGACTCACACAGACCACAGGTTGAGCACCCCCTGCTGGTCTCACTAACACAACCTAGATTTCCCATGTGGTCTCCTGTCCAGGTACTGACCGTGCACAGCTCTGCTTAGCTTCAGTGGGTGACCAGAGTTGCAGAGAGCTAGCTGCCAGCCAATATTTTAAGTCAGTTCAATTTATGTAAGTTGAGATGACTTCCAAATCATTTGGTTCAACTTTCACCAACATGGACCACGCCACACTTTGAGCTAGACTTTAATGTAGGGATGAAAGGAATGGTCAGAGAACAGTGGGATAAAGAGGAAGGGGAGTAAGAGGATGACTGGTGAATAGGCGGGTAGGTTGATCAGGTGTATTACTATGCCCAGAGACTCAGAGTGGGGTACTGTCTCTTGTGATATTTTGGCAGAGCGATTGGACCCCCCGGTTCAACCTACATGTAGGAGTGAAGAGGGTTATTGGGTTGTGAATGGGAAGCGAGGAAATAGAAAGAGGGAGGGTGGGTTCAAAGAGAACGAGTAAAACAGTGCTAAAGGGATGGTCTTTCCTTAAATAAGTTTTAGGGAGTAGGTGATTGGTTAAGGAGACAAAGTGAGGTGTGGTTCTGCCGTTAAAACTTTAAGGTAGCAATATTTTGCCACCTTAGGACTGTTGGAGACAAAATGACATCTATTGAGGAACTGTATCAACAACGTTGTCTGTCTAGGGCAAATAGCATTTTAAGAGATCCAACCCACCCTGGCCATAGTTTGCTCATGCTTATGCCATCAGGCAGGCGTTACAGAAGCCTGAGGAGCAAATCAGTGCAGTTTCATGACAGTTTTTATCCTGTCATTGTAAGACTTTTCAATAATACCGTATCTTAAATACTATTGATTGCTAGTATTTAATAATCAATAAATAAATAGTTAAACTAGCATAAACTAGCATGTTACTATAACAACTATTATAACAAATAAATAGGTAGGTATGAAATGAAATAGGTATTTAAGTATTAGGTTATTCCCTTCAGATATTTTTTTAATTGGGTTATATTTTATATAACTTTTATTTTATATTTTTATGAAATTATAAAGCTTATTTATTAAGTTAGGATTTTATAGTGTTTGTATAGTGATGTTTTTTATGTTCTGTTGAAACTGATGCAACGTAATTTCGTTCTGCATTACAATTCATTGTGATGGTTTGAATGACAAATAAAAGGAAACTTAAACTCAAACTCATTTTGTTAAAATTGAACATTTTTCAACATTGTTGCCAATATTTTGGTCATAATACAGTTCAGTCTTTTTAGCAACTGCATTACAACACCCTAGCAACTGCATAGCAGCACATTAGGAATAACGTGGAATATATAACCAGATAACCATAAAAACTACATAGCAAGACCCTCAGAAGTCAGATCACAAACACAGAAACCATCCTAACAAATGCCTAGCAAGACCCAAGGAATGACCCACAAAACCCTAGCAATCCCATAGCAACCACCCCAAATCCCATAGCAACCACCTAGTAACCACTCAGCCATACATGGATAATTCAATTCAATTAAATTCATCTTTATTTGTATAGCGCTTTTACAATGTAGATTGTGTCAAAGCAGCTTCACATGCATTATAAAAAATTGAAACAGTGTCAGTCCAGTTTTCAGTGTTGAAGTTCAGTTTAGTTCAATTCAGTGTGGTTTAATAATTACTGCTGAAAGTTCAAACACTGAAGATTAATCCATGGATGCGCAGCCCTACTAGTCCTGAACCATGCAAGCCAGTGGCGACATCGGTGAGGAAAAACTTCACCAGTTGGCGAAAGTGAAGAATTAAAGAACCTCGAGAGAAACCAGGCTCAGTTGGCTATGACCATTTCTCCTATGGCCAAACGTCTTGTGCAGAGCTGCAGTCTAGGCGCTGGAGGCTGGAGAATGCTGGACATCCATCACAGAGAAACCGCAGGTGGAATGGTCACCGACTGGTGAACAGGCTGGCCCTTCGGCAACAATGCGGGGACTCGTCTGTCACTGAGGTCTTACAGGGATCGGTTTCATGCTCTCCACTCCTCCATGACCACCACAGCAGCTGCTCAGGATACGGCTTGGTCCAGGATTATGGAAACCTCGGGAATAATAAAAAAACAGACCAACATAAGCGCAGATGCCATTCAAATTATTTTGTCTTTTGGGAAGTGTTCCCGGCTCCGGTTGCCCTAAATAATGCAGACTAAAAATCCTTTAGAGGATTTGGATTCCAACGCATTTGTGTTTTATGTGTATGCTAATGCAAAGAGATGTGTCTTTAATCTAGATTTAAACTGAGTCTCTGTGTCTGCTTCCCGAACTTTGCTAGGAAGGCTGTTCCAGAGTTTAGGTGCCAGATAAGAGAAAGATCTACCATCTACAGTTGATTTTGATATTCTGGGAATAATCAATTGTCCAGAATTAGTTGAGCGTAGAGGACGTGATGGGCTATAATCAGGAGCTCCCTCAGCCAGGAGCTCCCTCAAATACTGGGGAGCTAAGCCGTTCGTAAAATTTATCGTAAAATTTTAAAATTTATACGATATTTAATAATGCTGAGAGTACACAGGTTAGACTAAATTCTAATTATGGTGGCTAAATATGAGATTTATTGCTGACCATCTGTGGCAAACGGTTACAAATATATACAGCAAAATCACAGATTTTTGGTTGCTGTCATGGACGATTTCTTACACAAACTACACCTGTGAACTATGCAATGTTTTTCAGACCTTATGTCTTGTTGATCACATCATCTGCTTTCCCTTCTGCTGTGCTGTTAAAAATGTAGATGAACAGACATCTGCAGACATGCTGCCAGTTACTTTGTGTTACAGTTTCTTTCTTTTACCGTATTTTGACAGGTAGACAGCTTGGACTCAGAAAGGACGTTCCTCACACAGAGAATTGTGGATCTGACTAAACAGCTGGATTCTGCTCAGAAGACCATCAGCTCTCTGGAAAACATCAATGTAAGCTCAACACGCAGACAGATGGGTCAATGACGAGACGTCCTGTATGCTGTCTGCATCAAATTAAATGTGGAAGAGTGTTTAATATACAGTTGAAAATAAAATTATGAGTCTTTCGGGGAAGTTTTCAATCCTTTTCAAATATTTCCCAAGTGCTGTTTATCAGAGGGATACATTTACATACATATAAATTGTAATGTGTTTCATGTTGTCCTGTCTTTTACTTTGTATTAAGTTATATCTGGCCCTGTATGTTGTTCTGTTTTCCTGCCCTGCTTCCTGCCATGTAATCCCAAGTGTTTGTGTCTTGTTCCTATTGGTCAACCTTGTCTACTCAGGTTCTTCCTAGTGTATACTGTATATGTGTAATGCTCTCATTGGTTGGTTCTGTCTTGTCTTCTCCGTTTCATTGGTTTACCTTGTCATGTGATCTCTTGTGTTTGGTATATATACTCCCTCTTGTTTCATTGTGGGGTGTCTAGCTTTATATGTATATGTATTTACGTTGTTCCTTTGTCGTTGTGTTGTGTTGTGTTGTCATGTGTTTGTTTTAATTTGTTATGTTTATGTTTTGTTCTTTCAGTTCGATGTAAATAATCTGCACTTGGGTTCAGTTAAACTCGCTGTCAGTGGTCATCCGTTACATAAATCCATCAATCTGGAGCTGTTTCATTGTAAATAAACAGTTGAAATGGTCATTAATATGTTTTTAGTATTTTATTATTATTATTAATATTATTTACAAAGGATAGAATAGCATTCATTAGAAAAAGCTTTAATAAAATAAGTTTAGCCTATTAAAATTAACAGCTATTATAAAGAAACTGAATCAAGTTATTAAATCTCTTTAACCTTTTCTTCACTGTATAGTTTTGACATTTTAATTAGAGAGCAGCGAATGAATCTCTCATTTGGATTTTTTCGCTTGGTTACATTAAATAACAGAGGTGTATCTTTAAGAATGCACAGGTCTATAATGAAAACATTCGATTGCTGCCTGTAATGGAAGGGAATCCCGCCGATTTTATATTCATTTCAAAGTGTTTTCATGCCTAAATAAAATGAAAGCACAGAACAGATTCACATTTAAGAGCAAGGGCTGTCCCCTGGTGGTTCGGCGGTATGGGTTGCAGATAGGAAGAATCAGCTCTTTAATGTTTATTACCACCCTTTATAAAAAGATTGACAATATGGAAGAAATACGGGAAAACAACTTTATGGGATGATAATGGGATAAAGCTGTAAAATACAGGAGAAAAACAGACATCCCTGCCTTAAGTAATAAAGTACTACTACTGTGGTTGTAGACAACAACACTTGTTTGGAATTTATTAAATTCAATAGTACTGCTACTGTAAAATGTCAATAAATAACAGTAAAAGTACTGTAAAAAGTGTCATACTTTAAAATTAAAATGTGGTAAAGTGCATTTTACCATAAAAGGAAGTTGTGGTAAAGCTATTGTACTGTAAAATTAATTTTTGGTAGGGCCCTGCTACTGTAAAACACATTTACAGATAAGCTACTGTTTTCCGAATGCTTTGAATTCGGACATACTACATTGCTTACATACTTTTTTTCCATGTACGATAAAGTAGGGAAATATTATATTTTGGATGCAGATAGAGTAAGATTTGTGATTGGTCGGACTCAAAAACCTACGTACAGCACCTTTAAAGGGCCACGAAACCCCCTGTCTCAGCGTGGTGTTTTCACACCTCTAGTTTGGAAAAGCTCAGGAAAGTGGGTGTGTCCAGCTCAGTTTAGGTAGAAGTGTCGGGGAGGGAAAGAGGGAAGGTTTTGCATAAAAATGGGAGTTTCCATTTGTGCACACGCTGATTTTCATAGAGGCAAAATAAACACAGACACAGGGGAGAAAGACAGTGACTGTGTTTACATGGACGTCAGTAATTGAATTATTTGCCAAATTATTAATTTGTCGACTTTAATGGCAGTTTGGCACTTTCACTTTTATCCAGGAACATTTCCTGTAGCCCCCCGTGACAAACGAGATGTGAGAAACTGCTACGAGTGTGTTTTTAATGGAGTGTTTGAGACCGCGCGGCGAATGAGAGAAATAAAAAACCCTCCGCATTTCTCTGTAACTTAGATGCACTCGGTAGGCAGTGTCAGAAAGCTGTGTGTGTATACACTATCCTGTCACAAAATGCGGCTGTGTTTATATGTTTACACTCGGAGAGCAGCATCTACAGCGGATCTTTCAGTACTGTACTGTAAACTCAGTAACAGTTCTAATCACTCTGACTAAGGTCTGTCTTTAAACACTCAAACTTTCCCAACTGAATAAACAAACAAAGAGCACTGATCGCTTACCAAATCTGTAGAGCAGGACAATCCACATAAACTGGAGCTGTGTACTTTTTAAAAGGAGACGAGCGACAAATCTGGATTTCACCATTTTCAGATGCGAAAAGCTCTCGGGTGAAAAAAAAAGTTCCTTACAAACGCATTTCTGCTGCACACGCGTGAGTCCAGCTGCGCTCTCATAGCGGGAAATGAAAACAAAACCTTTGTTGCAGCACATAAACACAACACTGGTGATCTGTTTCTCCAAACAATTCTTCTTCCACTTGTTTTGGCAGCACAGCGTGGCTTCTCTCTGCTGTCTGAACACTGCAACAGGTACAGGCAATCTTCAAAGCTATCATGCATATTAATGAAGTTACGCCACATACACAATAGAGCGCGCTGATTGGTTTGAACCAAGTCTTTCTCATGACTTAATCACTCGCACTCGCCGGTACAGACATCCACTCTCCACGCTGGAATACACGCATGGATCTCATCGGCGTGACGCAGCTTCAAAAATTAGTTTTAAACCGGAAGAACGAATTTGCTCGAAATAACGCAAAAACAACCAATTTTCACTCTTTAGCAAAATATATGTGTCCTAATAGTGTTTATAGCAGCGTGGGACACATATATGACTGTCAACAGCTCAAAAATCTTTTTTTTTGGTGTTTCGTGACCTTTTAAAGTAGTTAAGCTACAAATGTATTTACAGTTTAGCTGTGACTGTTGACTGACGTACTTTAACAACAACAACAACAACATATTTTTCTCTCTCTCCACAGATTCCTTCACTGATCAGAGAGTTGTTGAAAAAACACCTAGACTCTCAAGAAGCTCTGGAACACTTTATATGTCCTCGAACATCTACCGGACAACCTGACAGCAACCAATTAGCAAACAACCAACCATCTGCAGCAAAAGGGGAAGTTTTTGAATGGCCGCAGTCGTGCTCAGACTTCAGACAACAGCCAGCCACTGCCTTTCAGCCCTGGAAACATGAACACGATCCATGGGCAGGACCAGAGCAGTTCACGCTTAAAGGAAGTGACTCACAACTTCCTTTTTCTTTTGCTGACAATGTGCCAATACACAAACCGATGACGGACACAAAGTCTCCGAGTCACCATGTTCATCAATTAGCTGTGAACACAGAGATCCGCGTTTTCCCTCCAAACCCCTATAATGTGGAAGAGCTGAGACCCAGTAGACAGACAGGAGGAGAGGGAAGAAACTCTGCAGATGTCAGCTATTTCACAGCTCAGAGGCTTCTGAATGAGTTTCTGAAGCAGATTCCACCTCCAGCGGATGATGAAGGCGAAGAGAAAGATAGTTTAGAAACCAGAAAGATGGCAGATGGAAAACAGTGAAGCTGTATATGAAATTGCATACTTAAATTTGAATTCACAACACAACTGCTTGCTTTGTACACTCTCAGAAATAAAGGTACAGGAGCTGTCACTGGGGCAGTACATTTTCAAAACATACATATTTGTACCCAAAGAGTCCACAGTGGTCCCTCAAATGTGCATTTTAGTTCCTAAAAGTACCTTTGAGGTACCATTATAGACCCTTAAGGTACAAATATGTCTTTTGGAAAGATACTGCCCCAGTGACAGCTCCTGTACCTTTATTTCTGAGAGTGTACAGTAGTGTTGCATCTCCAATGACCCACTATACACTGCCTATACAGTTGAAGTCACAAGCCCTCCTTTTTAATATATTTCCCAAATTATGTTTAACAGAGCAAGGAATTTTTTCACAGTATTTCCTATAATATTTTTTCTTCTGGAGAAAGTCTTATTTGTTTTATTTCAGCTAGAATAAAAGCAGTTTTTTAAATGTAAATTTTTTTTTTTTACGGTCAATATTATTAGCCCCTTTAGCAATATTTGTTTTCGATTATCTACAGAACAAACCATCATAATACAATGATTTGCCTAATTACCTGGACTTGCCTAATTAACCTAGTTAAACCTTTAAATGTCATTGCATTCATTGGATGTGAATTTAGAATCTTGCCGGAAGTAGTAGGTCATCCAGGTACTTCTCACCTGTTTTTGAATAGTATGAATTTGGACATACTACTCAGCTCACATACTGTTTTTCACATGCTATAAAAGTAGGGAAGTATTCGATTTCAGATGCAGCTAAAGCAGGGGTCTTAAACTCCCTGCCCGAGGGCCATTTACATCCTGCCTTCCACCTCCCAACTGACCTCAAAAATATTACAAGATTCGATCCCCCCAAAACATACGTTTTTGAATCTCTATCATTATTGTGCAGTGGTGTATAGCCACTTGTGGTTTTGGTATTCGATTCAAATGGCCTCATTTAATAGATTTTCCTCATATGCGTATTGAGATTTCTATGACAACTATGTACATTTTACTGCTGGTTGCACTGAACATGTTAAAGTAAATGTGACTATATACATGCTTTTCCCCTCTTTGTTGTGGTGTTACAAAAAAGAAAGATACTGAGAAGATCAATTGCCAGTAAAGTTACCCGGACTGTTTCTGCTGTTCTGATCTGTTAAATTTTTTTGGTAAAGCTACAATTGGTTGGGACAGAATAAAAATATTTATTATAATCATTATTATGACTATAAATGTCAAAATGCATATTTAAACAGCCACAGATATATTTCAGCAGTTGTGTGAAGCAATAAACGTGCTGATTCGCATTATTACTGGTGACAGGTAATGCTTGAAACATCAGGTCTTCTGTCCTAAGATGCATCAATTACGTAATTTTTTTCTTGTGCTTGAATGTTAAAACGGCCCTCCTATTAATTGTCAGTCACTGAAATGGCCCCCCACCAATTTGAGTTAAAGACCACTGAGCTAAAGTCTTTTTATGTTAAACTGTGCAAGAACTGGAAGAAAATCTTAATTACATCTCCTATTTCTATTATTGCAATAAGTATGTGAAGAACTCTGACGGCTCTTAGCTGGTGTGAATTGGTAAATACTCTTCACTTCTATAGCATTACAAGTTGTAAAGTTGGTGTTGTATATAATGTCTTTGTATATACTACACTATCTAGTTTTGTGTTGGTGTTTTAATTTGTAGTTCAATAATGTTCACACAAGGTCGGTCCATATAAACTCTTATGCAATTGATTTGCTAAAGGGACAGTTCACCCAAAATCTAAATTCTGAAAATCTTTTACTCATCCTTCACTTCTTCCAAATCTGTTTGAGTTTCTTTCTTCTGTTGAACACAAAAGAAGATATTTTGAAGAATGTTGGAAAAGCCAAGCCGTTGACCTCCATTGTATCTTCTGTTCCTACTATGGATGTCAATGGCTGCTGGTTTCCAACATTCTTCAAAAGTGAGGACTTTGGTGAGGACATTTTCAACTATCTTTTAATGGGGTTCATTTGAATAAGTGTGAACGCTGCTATCTGTACCTTGATTCACACCAAATAATCAGACGGTACCCTTATAAATGGGGCTCGGTTCATGTCCAAATGAACTTCCTTGTGTTTCGACTGAAAAATATACATAATATGGTCCAGCACAATCGAAACGCATAAAACACAAGACATGTATCAAAAGATATTACCATAAAAAGGACAGCATGATCATGCATCTGTTTTTTCTTGACATAGTCAAAATGTTGCCCAACGCAGTTCAATACAAATGTCAAAGGATGTCAGAAACGGTTTCTTTAGCCCTGTTTTGTCACGTTTTATACATGCTTTCTAAACAACGTGAGAAAATGAGTTCTCAGAAATGACCCACCACACAGATTGTTTCTGTACATATGTTTAGTAAAGGCCTTTTTATGCTTCTTTGTTTATGTCTGTCTGTAAAAATGATCCAGGACTAATTCATTATTTTTTCAAATCCAGACTGAATATATACAGTAGGCCTGTGTATATAATGTAAAATATTAAACTAGAGTGAGTAAACATTTGTGAAATATACAATCAACAAACATTTACATTATTTACATTTACCAATTAATGTTCATGTGTCTTTTTATTGTATAAACTAACATTTAGAAACGTTTTAATTAATCTGATTCTGAAACGTGTATCTGCTATGGTCAGAATGTAAATAATTCCAACAAACAGAATCAAGACTGAAGAATGCGAAATATAACCATATAATTGATTATAGAATATCTTTGTATATTTATTTCCTTTAATAATAAAGTGTTGTCAGCAAATTTGCTCTATGTGATGGAATTATTTATGTATGTTTATTTTATATTGGCTGCTTTTGTTTTTGTACACACATCCTGATATACTGATATATATAATATAAACATAAACAACATCTCTGAATGTAAGACACTCAAAGTTCAAAGCAAAGGGAGACAGAGTTAGCTTACCAAAGCCTGCAGCAAATGAATTTAGGCACTACAAAAAATACATCCGGGCTAGTGAGATCTCAAAAACTTCAGGTTAAATGCATTCATCACGTGCACACACTCTGCAGAGCGAAGAGGCGAGGTCAGAGGCGCTGTAATGTAATAGAGAAAGCTGAAGTGCTGTGCAAACGCTGCTATTTACACAGAGCTTCTTTTGTTTCTGTATTTGGGCTTCCAAAGGACACGACACAAAGACAGAAGTGCTTACAGTTTAACCTTAATTATGTTCCAGAGATATGTAATAAATATATAGCTAGCATTTGACAAAGAAGAACTTACAGAATCTCTCCCAGTTCAGTGACAAATTCACACTTACCCAAATTTATTGGGTAATTTAATAGATAACAAATGATACATGATGCGACTTCTGTTTTTACGTTATTGTTATGGTTGGGTTTGGGTGGGGGTAGACATTAATAAAATACAATAAATGGGAAATGAAATAAATAATATAAATAATTCTCGTTAACCTCCTGCTGCAACCGTATCCGATCTAGCAACAACCAATATGACAGTCATTTTTGTGGTAGCTGAGTAGAAGTATATTACCAAGTAAGATATATGAAATAATAGCATGATTTTCTACAAGGGAAGCATGAGCACACATTGCTTTGCATCTTATAAACACAACCAAGCCTTAAAAGTACACTGTGGACCACCCCTTTCAGAATAGAAAACCTGTACCTCTTAAAGAGATAGTTCACCCAAAAATGAAAATTCTGTCATCATTTACTCACCCCTTGAAAGAAAGCTTGGAAAAACAAACAAACAAGCTAACCATTGACTTCCATAGTATTTGTTTTTTCTACAATGGAAGTCAATGGTTACAGGTTTTCAGATTTCTTCACAATATGTTTGTTTATGTTCAACAGAAAAAAGAAACTGATCAAGGTTTGGAGCCACTCGAGGGGGATTAAATGACATTTTAAGTTTTGGGTGAACTATCCCTTTAATGAACCTTTAACAATCCTAATAAAAACTGAAAGAGTCTTTGGGAGCCTAAAATAGTTGTTCTGTGACATCCCTTCACATTGAACCCTGCTATATACACAACTGAGGCTAAAAAGAGGCTTGCAGGGTTAAAATGTCCATCCCATACCTGTCCTCTTCACTGTTTCATCAATTTTCACAGTTTGTCCATCCATTACACTGCACACCTCCAGTCGAACCCCTCCCTCCGCAACCCCCTCTGGACTTGCGGCCCAAGGGCAGGTTTGCTTACAGAGGACACTGGCCTGGATTCCCATTGGTGGAGATGGTCTAATAGGATCAGACATGAGGACAGGAGATTATGGCACTCAAGACATAATTCTCTATATCATATTTTTAAGCTCTAGTCAAAATGGCTGCCAAACTGTAGGAGGCACATTGAAGGCTCAGGGTCTGAAAGAAAGGGCACTCAAACAATCTCCAAGGTAATTCATATTTATTTTTATTTTTAGCTACTCAAATTTAAATCTCAAGCATCTTTGTCTCATATGCATTGCATTAATTATGTCTTAAAAGAGTATAGTTCACCTAAAAATGAAAATGGACTCAGCATTTACAAGTGATTCAGGCACAAAAGTAGATATTTTGAAGTATGTTGGAAACCGGTAACCATTGAAATCTATAGAAGGAACAAAAATTACTATGGAAGTCAATGGTTGCCGCTTTTCAACATGCTTCAAATTATCAGCTGAGGTGTTTAACAGAATTAAGAGAAAAGTTAAACAGGTTTTTTATAATTGGAGGCTGAGAAAATAATGAGTTTCATTTGTGAGTGAACTGTCCCATTATTAAGTACTTTGTAGATGATGATACTAGGATGCGTCTAAAATTTTTGCACACTTTGTTGACGATAAGTTACATTGCCACTCATTTTTGTTATAATATTAACATACTTTCTGTTTAATAACTGCTGAATCTGCTCCTACAGTACATATTATCACGACTATAAGAAACATTGCTGGTACATGTCAACTTACGCTAACCCTATAACCCGTCTGCTAATACTCTAATGAGAATTAGTTGGCATGTAGTCGCAATGTAACTCCTAATCAGAGCCAAACAGAATCGACAGACATTTTTTTTGAAAAATATTTGTTATAAAAATCTGCAGATTAATGCATAATTGTTTTTGGAGTAAATTAACCAAAAGCATGAAATAAAAAACTATAACTTTGAACGGTTTACAGTGCAAATCCAATTAGGCAAGGCAAGGCGTTCATTTATATAGCACCTTTTATACACAACGGTAATTCAAAATGCTTCACATAAACAAGAATAAAAGAAACAAGTATAAAATCATAAAAACAACAAAGAATAAAAATGATTAAAAACAGATTAAAATGTGTTAAAACAGCTTTTAAAGGAATAAAAAAAGAAAAGAGATCAATCTGTTTGACAAAGCAAGTCTCTCATACAATATATCTACTAAAAATCTTTTTTGAATATTACTTTACAAACTGTATTGCAAATAAATCATATAAACATTTCCATATTAGTCAATAATATTACTCAAATTAGTTTAAAACTGAACAAATATACATTTACACACATATAAAGGAGTAAATAAACAAACCGTGTGCATGTAGATTCTATGTGGGCCTACTTATAATCAACAAAATGTTTTAATGGGGTCTTCAAAATATCCCATAATCTTAGACTTAAAAGAATTTGGTCACACTTTATTTTGATGGTCCGTTTGTTGAATTTAAGTCACATTGCAACTAATTCTCATTAGATTATTAGTAGACTGTTAGGTTGGGGTTAGGGGTAGGGTTAGGGTGGGTGTAAGTTGACATATACTTGCAATGTTTCTTATAATCACTTAAATGTCTGTTGAATGTCAGTATCAACAGATATTAAGTAGACAGTCTACTAATACTCAAATGGACCATCAAAATAAAGTGTTACCAAGAATTTACCTGAGACTGAGTGATTATTTGCTGAGCTGTATTAAATTCCTCTTTATCAACTTGCTTTCTTTCTCTGTCCCGGAGCAGCATGGTGTTGCTAAAACTCAAGTTCCCCTTCCAGAAGCGTGTGCGTTTGGCTCAGGGGCTCTGGCTGCTCTCATGGGTGGCCATGTTCTCTGGTGCCGTCACTTTCGCTATGGGGGTCTTCCTCAAGACTGAGCTACATCGCAGATCAGAGGTAATAAAAACATTAATTTGTGAGCTGAGAGAAAACCTGCAAATGAAGATGTGAAGCACTTGTTTGCCTGTCATGAACATGAATGGAAACATAATAAATTGTAGTGGCTGCTACACAAATCGATCCCAGATACAGTCAAAAAATATATTTTTTTGTGTTTATTCAAGCTACTTATTAGAATATTAACATACTGTCTGTTTAATAACTGCTGATTCTGCTCCAACAGCACATATTATCATGACTATAAGAAACATTGCGGGTACATGTCAACTTATGCTAACCCTATAATTCGTTTATTACGCTAACCCTATTAATCCGTTATTTTACGGTATATTTCTGTAATTTAATATCCGTTATTTTACAGTAAATTTCTGTAATTTAATATCCGTTATTTTACGGTAAATTTCTGTAATTTAATATCTGTTATTTTATGGTAAATTTCTGTAATTCAATATCCGTTATTTTACGGTATATTTTTGTAATTTGACGGCCATTATTTTAGGTAAATTTCTGTAATTTAATATCCGTTATTTTATGGAAATTTCTATAATTTAATATTAGTTATTTTACGGTAAATTTCTGTAATTTAATATCCGTTATTTTACCGTAAATTTCTGTAATTTAATATCCGCTATTTTATCGTAAATTTCTGTAATTTAATATCCGTTATTTTACTGTATATTTTTGTAATAAAATGGCCGTTATTTTACCATAAATTTCTGTTATTTAATATCCGCTATTTTATCGTAAATTTCTGTAATTTAATATCCGTTATTTTACTGTATATTTTTGTAATATAATGGCCATTATTTTACAGTAAACTTCTGTAATTTAATATCTGTTATTTTACGGTAAATTTCTGTAGCTTAATATCTGTTATTTTACAGTATATTTTTGTAATATAATGGCCATCATTTTACGGTAAATTTGTGTAATTTAATAGCCATTATTTTACGTTAAATTTCTGTAATTTAATATCCGTTATTTTACGGTATATTTCTGGAATATAATGGTCGTTATTTTACGGTTTTTACAGTTTTAACCGTTCTTGTAAAAACGACTTTAGGTTAACTTAATGGATATGTGTTGGGACAACATGAAGGTATTGTGTTGAACCCAGCATTTTTTACAGTGTACATAACAGACACAGTGTACATAACATATACTCGAAGAAACATTTATGGTGTTTTGTTTAAACTACTTAATCAAAATGAGCTCAAACCACACAATTTTTTATTTTATTTTGGGGACAACTTGATAATTTTATGTTCAATCCACCTAAGTTTGTAAAAACTATCGAGATAACTTAATTCCTTCATGTTTCCCCAACACGAATCCATTTTTTACAGTGTACAAGTTCATTTTTGGATTTTGCATAAAATACATGCCATATGTCATAATATTTCAGAAATGGCTGTTTACATATTTATTACAAACATCAAATATGTACATACGTATGTTCAAATATATTAGCTATAATTTCATGAATGTGTTCATGGCCATACAATTACATCTAACATATTTGAACACATACCTGTTTGTAATTCCAATGGTCAGTTGTGTAATATTGTGAAATATGTCATATTTATGCCATACACAGCAAATTTTGATGTGTTAATTTCACTCTCAAAGTGTGAAAATTAACACTTATTCAGTGTTTATATAGGTCCACACTAAATGGAGTTAAATTTACACTTGAAAAAGAGTAATTTTTTTTACACTTGCATAGTGTTAAAAAAAGCACTGCTAGTGTAATTTTTAACTCTGTGTTTTCCACTCTCTTTCCCTATTTGCACGGTGTAAATGTTAAAACTACACCTGCAGTGTCAATAGCTTAACACTAAGAGTGTTCTTCTTAACACTAATAATATTCATTATAGTGTTCATACATACCTAGGTTGATATTTAAATGTATTTTTAGTTACAGATTATATAGATTGTTTATTGCATTACAGGTCAGTTTGCATTGATCAGTTAAAAAAATAGGTCAAAACAGTGTACAAGTTTAAACTTTTATTTTTAACAATGCATCTTAAATGCATAGTTAACATAAAATGTACAGCATATTCAAGTGTCAAAAACTGTGTGAGAGTCCTTAATGAGATATTAAAGAGGTGCTCTTGCTTGTAAGCTTTGACAATAGAAACACTTTAACATTTATTTTGAAAGCTTTGCACACAGGTCCTTTACCCTTGGTGACTCGCTGGTAAGTCCAACATCTATGTTGTAGACTGTAGTCTGCAGAAAGGTGAAGATGTTGACAAGGGCTTCCTCGTACGTCAAGTTGAACACGTAGTGGACTTTAAAGAGTTCATCAAAAGCACTCAAGAAGCGGGTTCCTGCACAAGGGATGAGATGTTTGTCCATAACCACATAGAAATGGTCGATCCTCCCCTTGATCCTTCCTGATCCTAGTAGATATGGCTGGTGGCCTTTCCTCTCACTGAGATGACCTTCAATGCTGGTGCAAGACTGCAAAAACAACCAAAAACGTGTAATTAAATACAGGAAACCAGTAAGGAAACTTACAATTTTGTTAATGAAAACAATACTAAAAATAAAACAAGCACACAAACCACCTTTACCCAAAGTTCAAAAATAAAATGTGTTCATCCTTTATTGTGTATTAGTGTTACAGGAAAGAAAATTACCACAAAAATGTTTATATATTTTTTGATAAACCCTCAGTTCATTCAAGATGTAAATTACATTTTTCCTCAAATATATAAATAAATAATTGTGTTGAAATCCAAGTGCTGCAAGTTAACAGCATTCAACTGAATCAATACACTTTTTTAAAAAGTCTCAAAATGTAAATTTTTAAAGTTTCGCATTATGGTTTTAACAACCTCAATAAAAATACTAATGAAAAGACTTTCTAAAATATTGTTAGTTTTACCTTATGGAAGTCTTTCAACAGCCTCTGTTGGACTGATCTTAGTCTTCTTTCTCCCTGAAGAAGGAGCCAGGAGATGCAGAAGGAGTAGGACAGATGACATATCACTATCCCAGTCTGTATTAACGATAATAAAAACGTTAGACATATTAATATTACAATAAAGCAAGCACACATTCACACTTAAGGCTCCCAAATACAAAAAAATAAATAAAAAATTTCAAACTACAAAGTCCTCAGAAATCGTACTGTTTTCAGATCCTTGTCCCTCTGCTGAATTGATAAGACAATGAACATCGGCAGTTGAAGTTAGAGATTTCGCCTCATTGATGATCTTGTAAGTAAATGCGGTCTCCCACCTCAAGCAACTTGTTGGTTGTTTCATCATTGAACAGCAGACCAAAGTCCTGATTGATCTAAGGAAAAAAGCATAGGCTTATTAGAAGCTGACTCTTTACACTTTAACAATAAACTATAGGTTTTTCCAGGTTGTTTGATAAAATTAGAAATCATGCACAAATTTAAATGTTTTAAAGTTAGTTCTGATAATTACAATAACAATGTAAAATGAGTCAAATTAAATCAAGTTCATTTGTATTCATTTTCATGCCAAGGTGAAATAGAAGCTGATGTTATTATGAATAGCACATATAAATAAAAAAAGCACATTACGCTGCACTTGTATAAAAGCGCATCACAGGTTAAAACAAGATTTTTTTCATGTACGTGTTAATGAAAGAACTTTAAAAAAGTACTTACAGTTCTATCATATGCTCTTCATACAATGTACAGCATCGCTGTATTGAACAGCATCACTTCAATATTATATGCTGTATTGAACAGCATCACTTTAATATTATATAAATACTATGCAACTACCTTAATATCAACAATGAAACTTCTTTGCTAACCGATAGCAAAAACAGTATGCTCTCGTTCGTCTCTTCTGAGCTTGGCATCTTTCAATCGTTATCAGTGAAGCTCAGCGTCCTCTTACGGAGAGAAAAAAAACACTACACAAAGATCACTAGCGGTACTCGACTCGTGCTCACCATCATCAGTTATTTTCACAGCAGTTCCGTTAGTGTTACAGTAACTGAATAAGTCAACTCGAAATACTGTTTTTTGAGACAGACGCAGTGTCAGACAGGTCATAAGGTAAGCAATTTGTGGATTGGTGCTTACCGGAAAAACGAACCGTTTCAAATGATTCAGTTCAATTTACTGAACCGGTTCGATTAGTGCACTGATAATAACCGGTTGAATCATATGTGAACAGGCTATCTTGCCAACAAACACGAATTTTACAGCGAGAGTGTTTTTGCGTCTGTTTTGAACGTATTATGAAAATCCGGTCTGTTCACTTCAATCGTATATTCACCGTTTAAAAGCACAAATGAAAGAGAATGCAGGCAGTCCGACCGCGACTCCTCGCGAGTCGCGCCAAATCACACTGAACAGTGAACGTGGATAACGTTACACACTAAAGCTATAAAGTAAAGCTAAGTCTTCATAGTTGGCGCTATACAGATATCTTAATAACGTTAGTTTCTAAACTACATAGGTTTGGAGAATAACGTTAACTGTGCTAAATGGAAATTCCTTCATGTTTTGCGTTGTGCCGTAAAACGATCTACGTTAATATAATGCTGTTCAACTAAATCGTGATTCATATGCCTTTATTGCCATAATTTCAAGCACATGTTGACTAGCTACAAGAGAACAGGGAACACAATGACAGTTTAAATAGTTCAAACGGTTAAATGAATCATTGCTGCATCATAGGCTCAAATACAAAATCCCGATTCAAAAATGTTTAACTTTACCTTTATTTTCCCGCTGAACCAGGCTGTCTCGTGGCTCCAGACGATTGCCTGTCGTGTATAAATTGATAAGTTAAAACTTGAAAACTCGATTACAATATTTACAAATATTAATTTAACATTGAGAAATACGAAGCATTTAAAAATGTATTGAATATTTGTGGTTAAATATACCTGTTAGAAAGCTGCTCTCCATGTGCCGTCCGCCATTAATCAAAGAGGAAGTAAGGTGAAGCGACCGGAAATGGAATCAACTCCTTTTTAGTGTGAATTATGTTAACTCGCTGTAATAACCCTTACTCTGACCACAGAGGTACACTGCAGGTGTTTATGTCAATTAAATTAACACCACAAATAACACTTTTTAACTCAAAAAATTTAACACCATAAAAACAACTCCAAACAACACTGGAAATTTTGCTGTGTAGATATATGTAATCCAATTATAAATATATATGCCACATGTAATTTCCTCATGTTTCTATATATGCGATTTCGATATGGGAAAGGATAATGAACTCAACGTCTTTGTTTTCACACTAAATGAATGTTTTAGTAAGTAACATTTTTCTTAATAACTGATATTTATTTCACACAATGAATAACTTGTCTTGTATATATGTATAATACTACTTTCATTTACCCTTTATACTGTCAACACAGGTATAACAGGCCTAAGCTCTGTCTTGTTGAGAGGAATAATCTCACATAATCTGAGGATTGGCACTCAGATAAGGTCTATAGTGTGCACCATTACCTGAGCCTGTGTTTGTATAATGAAGTCAACAAACCTTGCAATGAAACCTGATAATGATCGGAAAGAACCTTTTAGGAAGAAATTAAGGGAACACTTGCATGGTTTCACCTGTTTAACACTGAATGCATTTAAATGTGTAATTTACAGAATATTTACTCAGTGCTTTTTTAAACAGGTGTGAGACATATACAGTATAAGAAATATCACAAAATATAGGACTTATTTTGTAACGATTCAACGATTCAAAGGTTCTGTCTGCATACTGAATGATTTTGAGATATTGAGCTTCAAAGTTTTTGCACTCCATAGCAAACAGTGCATGTGTAACATTAGGTTTTATAAATAAAAAGTCTTAAAATGTAAACAACTCGTAAAAAAATCCGGTAACGCTTTCTTTTATGACTCGCAAAGTACCACGTAAGTACAGTGAATTAACAGTGTACTTTTCTGTACGTATAGTATAAGTAATGAATGTACGTGTAGGTATAAGGGAACAAACTGTAATGCTTGGGTAATAAGGGGTTACAACCAGATATGCAACACGCAAAGTATAAGTATATTGATTTTATAGTGTACTTTTCTTTTTTCTTATACGTTTATTTATGTGCTTTTTGCATTTTATAAAACTACAACAAAACTAAAAAAACAGTACAATACAATACAGTAATAATAATAATAATAATAATACATTAAAAAAAACAATACATAAACTAACCAATGACAGAACAACCGAACAACAGAACACAGAGGGACAAATGCACATGAAAGCGAAATATAATTTAGCTGGTCAGGTAATACATAAATAAAAGCAATTCTAAAGTAACATTGTTCCAGAAAAAACTGAAAAATACATTATCCTGACTATAGTTTTATTGTCAAATAATAGTTTGGGCACATTACTAAAAACATTATAGATTACGAATAGTGAGTGTACTTTTCTATAAAGTGCAAAGGAACAAACCATAATGTTTGCTTACAGTTTTTCTACATTGGTTTGGCTCATTTATTGAAATTACATTCTCAAAATAACATGGACAAACCTCGAAACCACTTGGCAATTGTTCACAACAGTATTGAATTTCTCATTCATTTCATCAAATTGCAAATGTCTAAGTACATCTTTTGCAAATGATTAAGTACAAATAGCCTACATTTAGCACAATTTTCAAGTGAATAGATCTTGTTGATAAAAACTGATTGCTAATTCTCAGTCTAATGGTTGTTCTCTCCAAAATGTGTCAGCGTCATTTCATTGTATATGTCATTACATGCACAATAGTCTGTTCAATTGTCAAAATTAGTCAAGACCATAATACCATGAAAACCATACAATAGGTAAATCCTTGGAACATTTCATTACAATATATTACAGCAATTGACAGCCAAGGGCCGAAGATGTGGCCGTAATGTTATTGGCCATCAGGCCACAGTGGATGTCCCAGGCCAAAGAGGGTGCAATATAACTATGTGTGCTGCCATATCTGAGAATGCTGTGACCACTCACATCCCCAGTCCCGCCCTATACATTACACAGAAGCTCCTAATCTTCGAGGACCGCCTTCATTTTGATTTGATCCTTGAAAATGAGAGAGGTCTCGTGGCGCCTCACCTACCACAATATATAAAGAACAGCGAAGAACTGTTATCAAACTCCAGCTTTATTTATAGCACTCTAGTGTTTTGTTTGTGTGTTTATATTACAGTTTATTATGCTGTATACAGTTTCCTTTTGCTCTGATATATGGAAGTTACTTTGTGTGTGCTTGATCGTTACAATAGAAAAAGGAGTTACCATTTCCTTGGCAGTATGAGTGCAATGTGCGACGTCAAAACTTTGGAGGCTACTCTTACCCTAAAATCCTGTTTCTTTTTTTCAGTTTTACAAACAACTGTATTCTGTTAGCTAGACAAAAACAGTACAGTAACCATTGTCAAATAAGGACTGGGCTAAGACTGTAAGGTGGACATGAGGGATATTTTAGTTGTCCTTTGCGATAGTGACAAAGCATCTAAACATTTTGACATGCAGTGCTTACACATTGCCAACGGGACGAAGCATTTTGGGGCCACTGACTGTTTAAATGAGAAGGAAATTTAGTTTTGACACATGAGTGAACTGTTTTGGGAAAGGTATGAGCTGTTGCAGGTGAACCATGGTGTTGTGCCGAACCATCCACATTATTCTGGCAAAAGCACCAAGAGTGTTGAGAATGTCCGCTCTGTTTCAAGAAATGAGCCTAAGCAATTGAGAAGGATATTTGTCATTGTTGTGGCACTGACTTTTTATATGGGAAAGGAATTTAGTTTTGATGCATGAGTGAACTGTTTTGGAGAGATGCGAGCTTCTGCAAGTGAGCTATAGTGTTGTGCTAAACTGTAACACTGTTTTGACAAATGATCTTAGAATTTTGAGAATGTAATTTCTGTTTGAAAAAATGAGCCAAACCAATGGAGAAAAACTGTAAATAAAAAGTCTTAAAATGTAAACAACTCATTAAAAAAATCCGGTGACGCTTTCTTTTACGACCCGCAAAGTACTGCGTAAGTACAGTGAAATAACAGTGTACTTTTCTGTACGTATAAGTATAATGAATGTACATGTATGTATAAGGGAACAAACTGTAATGCTTGGGTAATAAGGGGGTTACAACCAGATTTGCAACACGCAAAGTATCGGGTAAGTATATTGATTTTAAAGTTTTTTTAACGTTTATTTATGTGCTTTTTGTATTTTATAAAACTACAACAAAACTACAAAAAACAGTACAATACAATACAGTAATAATAATAATAATAATACATAAAAAAAAAACAATACATAAACTAACCAATGACAGAACAACCGAACAACAGAACATAATTACATAATAAACAGAAATATAATTTAGCTGGTCAGGTAATACATAAATAAAAGCAATTATAAAGTAACATTGTTCCAGAAAAATACATTATCCTAACTATAGTTTTATTGTCAAATAATAGTTTGGGCACATTACTAAAAACATTATAGATTACCAATAGTGAGTGTACTTTTCTATAAAGTGCAAAGGAACAGACCATAATGTTTGCTTAATAAGGGGGTAACAATAAGATATTCAACACGCAAAGGATTTTTGCGTGTTGCATATCTGGTTGTTACCCCCTTAATACCCAAGCATTACATATCTGGTTGTTACTCCCTTATTACCCAAACATTACCCGTTTGTTCCTTTGCACTTTATAGAAAAGTACACTGTAAAATCAATATACTTACACGATACTTTGAATGAACCGGCAACTTATCCAGCATTTGTTTTATGCAGCGGATGCCCTTCCAGCCGCAACCCATCTCTGGGAAACATCCATGCATTCTCATTCACACACACACTACAGACAATTTAGCTTACCTAATTCACTTGTACCGCATATCTTTGGACTGTGGGGGAAACCGGAGCACCCGGAGAAAGAAATACAATCAATTAAAATCACAGGAGTGCTAATAATTCTGACTTCAACTTCTTTAGTAAGTAAATAATGGATGCATAGCAGTTACTCAGCCTTTCTCTCTCTCTCTTTCTCTCTTTCTCCACAGGTGATGCACAGTATGGACATCCACATTGTGCCAAATCTGCTGATGGCAGTGGGGTTAGCGTCAGTGGGCATCAACATCTGTGCTGGTAAAGTCTGCCAGGACTCACTGGACCCCTCACGTTTCCCACGCTGGAAGACGCTTTTCCTGCCGTTCTTCTGCTTGTCGGTCTTCTTCACATCTCTGCTGCTGGTGGCCATGATCCTGAGCTACGCCCTGCAGCCCAGCCTGGAGGAGTCGCTGAAGATCGGCCTGAAGAATGGCATTCGCTTCTACAAGGTGTGTAACAGAAGGACAACAACAATAATGTGGAGACTAAATCCTTACAGCAATCAACATAAGTACAAGTCAATAAATCTAGAGACTTAGCATCAGACAATGAATGAATGAACGATATGAAAAAAGGGTGGATAAACAAACAAACAAACAAACAAATAGACAAATACACAGACAGACATACAGACAGATAGACAGGCAGACAGACAGGCAGGCAGACAGACAGACAGACAGACAGACAGACAGACAGACAGAGAGATAG
>CAIGQQ010033411.1:203468-219694 GCA_903798035.1 Danio albolineatus
ATAATAATAATAATAATAATAATAATAATAATAATAATAATAATAATAACTAGCTAACTAACTAACTAACTAACTAACTTACTAAATTAATTAATTAAATAATATTATTATTATTATTATTATTATTATTATTATTATTATATAAATTTTAACATGGGCCGCTTTTGGTGCCTCTCGCCTTTTTATTGCTCATTTTTTGTTTCAAGAATAAGGTCCAAGATTTAGAAGAAATGTTACTTGTAAAATGTTTTCTCTATTTAACAACCATACATTTGGTTAGTAGTAAAAGATGACTTCTCTTATGTCAGATAGTGGGTTTTCTTGCACAACTGGATGTTGGATTCATGAAAAATAATAGTTCGCATTGGCCAAAACTGATTAGCTGAAGTCACACAGAAGCGACAGCAAACAGAGGATTCCGCTTGATCTCAAAGCCTTTTCAATGGGTTATTTTCACTATTTATGATGGCATAGCAGTCAAAATAGGACAAATGAGCTCATGAATGGAACAAATTCTGGACCTTCGTCAGTGAGGGCTGGGTTTACCGAACCACCCAAACCCAACCTGGCTATGGACTTGCAAGTAATGCTAACAACATAATGTATTCATGAAGTACAAAACAATTATATATTTCTTTACATATATTTGAATAAAATAATTTCATTTACAGTATGCACCATTTAATCACCTTACAGAGCTACGAAATAACATTTCCAAAATGTTTTATATAACATCACCAACAAATTGTAGCTTTTGTATAAACCACAAATAAAACAGTATTCCTCTATCTATATAAACATGTGATAGTGTCAGCTGCATCATTAAAGCTCTGTTTTGTGGGGACTCTCCCAAATAAGCACATGATTTGAAGCGTCAACCTTGAATAACACATTGTGTAATCTAATGCGCTCAGCACATCGAACCGTTTGCACACTCTTCACTCAGTTAATATTGACACTCCCCCGGAATGGCTGGCAGCTCGGCTGTGAACTCCGAGGTGTCAATATTCATTATTCAAGCATTAAAATAACTTTCACCCAAAACCACATCATGCTCTCAGCTTTTATAACAGCCACAGCTTTCGTAACACAAACAGCATGATTCGTCACTTCTCATCTGATACTCCTATAGTCAACAAATCAACATCTGCTGCAGCACCAGAAATAAAACTGCATTTCGATTGACAGAAGGTTTGATATGATAGGAACACTGTGTGATATTAACTGTTACTTCACGCATTGAAATGGGGTTTGTTGTTAGCTCGGGCTCAAAATGTTCAGGGGAAAGTTTCGTTCTGCATTTACTCACCATTTTGAGATTGTAAAGAAACTATGCATGGATTTCAGTACAATGAAAGTCAATGGGGCTCAATTTAGACCATAATATCTTTTGTGTTGCATCGAATAAAGAAGTTCATGCAGGTTGGCAAAGATAAACAAAGATAATGGTGAGTAAATGACAGGGTTTTTACGATTAATCATTGCTTTTCGTGGTGAAAGGGATAGTTCACCCAAAAATGAAAATGTACTCATTATTTACTCACCCTCAGGTGGTTCCAAACCTTTATGAGTTTCTTTAATCTGTTAAACACATTAGTAGATATTTTGAAAAATGTGACAAAATGGTGTCTAATGACTTTAATAGTAGGGAAAACAAATACTATGGAAGTCAATGGTTGTCAGTTTCCAACATTTTTCAAAATATCTTCGGTCACACTTTACAGTAAGGTTCATTAGTTAATGTTAATGAATGCATTTACTAACATGAACAAACAATAAACAATACATTTACTACAGAATGTTCATGTTAGTTAACTTTAGTTAATGAGAATACAGTGGTTCATTGTTAGTTCATGTTAACTCACGGTGCATTAACTAATGTTAACAAGCATGGACTTCAACGTTAATAATGCATTGGTAAATGTTGAACCATTGAAGTCACATTGAATGTTTTGACAATGTTTTTAGCTTCTTTTTTGAACATCTCTGGATTGTAGCTGTCTATGGAAAGACTTGATCTAAAATATATATTTATACAAATTTATAAATATATATAAAAATAAAAATATATATAAAATGTATTTTATATAGGCGACGCAGTGGCGCAGTGGGTAACGCTGTCGCCTCACAGCAAGAACGTTGCTGGTTCGAGCCTCGGCTGGGTCAGTTGGCATTTTTGTGTGGAGTTTGCATGTTCTCCCCGTGTTCGTGTGGGTTTCCTCCAAGTGCTCCGTAAGTCCAAAGATACGCGGTGCAGGTGAATTGGGTAAGCTAAATTGTCCGTAGTGGATGTGTGTGAATAGGAATGCATGGGTGTTTCCCAGTGATGGTTTGCAGCTGGAAGGGCAACCACTGAGTAAAACATGTGCTGCATAAGTTGGCAGTGCATTCAACTGTGGCGAATCCAGTTTAAAGGAACTGAGTCGAAAAGAAATTGAATGAATAAATGAATGAATATACAGTATATATATATATATATATATATTGCTGGTTCGAACCCCGGCTGGGCCAGTTGGCATTTCTGTGTGGAGTTTGCATGTTCTCCCCGTGGTTGCGTGGGTTTCCTCCGGGTGCTCCAGTTTCCCCCACAGTCCAAAGACATGCGGTACAGGTGAATTGGGTAAGCTAAATTGTCCGTAGTGTATGTGTGTGAATGACAATGTATGGATGTGTTTCCCAGAGATGGGTTGTGGCTGGAAGGGCATCCGCTGCGTAAAACAATTGCTGGATAAGTTGCTGGTTCATTCCGCTGTGGTGACCCCGGATTAATAAAGGGACTAAGCCGAAAAGAAAATGAATGAATGAGGATATATATATATATATATATATATATATATATACACAAACAGTGCATGTTCCTTTAAAAGAGTTACTAGTTACTTCTAACAAATAGTAACTGAGTTAGTAACTAAGTTACATACTTCTAAAAGTAACTAATTAACAGGGAAAGTAACTATTGCGCTAATTTAAAAAACATCAAACTTATCAAATGACTATAAAATAAATGTAAAACATTATACACTAATCTACACCATTTTAATATTGTTGTGGGACAGTGTGAGAGACAGCCATCAAATTCATTCATTCATTTTCTTTTCGGTTAGCCCCTTTATTATTGGGGTCGCCACAGCGGAATGAAATTATGCAGCATATGTTTTAAGCAGCGGATGCCCTTCCAGCTGCAACCCAACACTGGGAAACACCCCTCTTTCATTCACACACATACACTACGGTCAATTTAGCTTATTCAATTCACCTGTACCACAGATTTCATCTAAAAAAATCTTAATTTGTGTTCAGAAGATGAGCACAAGTATCAGGGGTTTTAAATGAAATGAAGGTGAGTAATAAATAACAGACTTTCCATTTTTGGGCAAGCTAAACCTTTAAAGCAGAGATGCCCAAACTAGGGCAGGCGGGCCAAAGTTGGCCCATGGTAACCTTTGATTTGGCCCTATATACTATCTGAGAAGAGACGAAGAATGTATTCAGTGTTGAACTCCACTGTTTTAGATGTGATTGTTTATGCTTTTTATAGCAATAAGTAGGGCCACACCGAATCTGTGCTCGCAGAATTCAACAGATTTCCACAGATTTTTATCATTGATTCTGTTTATTTACTTGTGTAAATGTGTGCAAATGTATATTTAATCAGTTTTCAAATTAATTTCAGTAATAATATTGACTAATATGAAAATATTTATATGATTTATTTACAATACATTTTGTAAAGTGCTATTTTCAGTCTTTTAGTAGATATTTTATATGAGAGACTTGCTTTGTTTACCAAATATAGTGGATCTAATTGGATTCGCATTGTAAACATTAAATAAATGTTAAAAAGGTATTACATTTTATTTCATATATTAAAATTTTAGTTATTATACTCCCAAAATTATTTCGTATAGATCTGCAGATTTTTAACAAAATGCTCCTCAGAAATAGCAAAAAATGTCCGCAGATTCCGTCTGGCCCTAGCAATAAGTTATCACTTAAAATGTTATACTGCATTAGTTAATACAAAGTAATGCTTTCTAATGAATTAGGAAATGACCCATGGCAACTTTAATGTAATATTGTTTGATATATTTACCTTCGGCCCACGACTCTCGATGATATTTGGTTTTTGGCCCTTTATACGAAACAGTTTGGCCACTCCTGCTTTGAAGTGACAGGTGACCTTGCATGTGCTTTATAACATATAACCCAGTAAACACAGAAAGTTCCCCAAACAAAATGGAATGTTTTCCATTTATTTGCAGTTGTGAATTGAATTATGGGACCTTGATCTCAGCTTTGTCGACTTTTAATGATGAAAAATTTAACTCTACAGTTTCCCAAAGTGACTTTTATTGACATTTTAGTACTTTGAAATAATACAATGCAAGAAAATAAGTCTGTAAAATAAAAAAAATTTAAAATTACAGTCAGTTTAGTACAAGGTGTTTGTACTTGTTATACAACACCAACCCAATCAATATAACACTTTGAAAGAAAGCTCAAGGTCCCATAATGCAATTCAAAAGCATGAATAAATAAAAAAATAATAAAAACATGAATAAAAAAAATTTAAATAAAAATAATTCCTTACATTTCTATAGCACTTTTCTGGGCACTCAAAGCGCTTTACACAATGGGGGGATCTCCTCATCATTGGCGGAGAGGAGATGGGGATGGTTAGGAGGCCATGATGGACAGAGGCCAATGGGCAGATTTGGCCAGGATTAAACTACTCTTTTTTGAAGAACATCCTGGGATTTTTAACAACCACACCTCAGTTTAACATCTCATCGGAAAGACAGCGCTCACTGAGCAGTATAGAGTCCCCTTCACTATACTGGGGCATTAGGACCCACACAGACCGCAGGTTGGGCGCCCCTGCTGGCCTCACTAACACCACTTCTGGCAGCAACCGAGCTTTCCCATGTGTTCTCCCATCCATACTGACCGGGCGCAGCCCTGCTTAGCTTCAGTGGGCAACCATGTGAGAGTAGCAGAGAGCTAGCTGCCGGATGGGAATATAGGGAAAATAGGGAATATTTCGAATAAACATATTTATTTACATCCTAAAGGAAACATCTACATGAAGAAAACTTTGGGGATGATATTTACATGTTGGTGCGGCCAACATACATCTTGGTTACCCATTCTTGCAGTGAACAGGCAATAAATGTGCTTCAAAACTATAAATGTGAAACATTCCTTTACTCAGGATTAAACACAGAGGACTGAAAAACAATAATCTGAAGAAACGTTTGGGAAAAGCTGATAAAAATGTAATCAAACACTGACCTGCTTCCCTTTTCTAACCTCAGATGGCCATTCTGGTGGGTCTGCGCTATCTGCAGACTGCAATGGAAGGTGTGCTGGGACAGGAGAATGTGGAGATCGAGACCGAAGGATACATCCTAGAGAAGGGAGTGAAGGAGACATTGCTGGAGACCAAAGAAAAGATGATGAAACTCCTCCAGTTCGCTCAGGTGGGCGACGCATCCGCTGAGACCCCAGGCACAGAGCCAGAAGCGGAGAAGCCAGCCACAGCCTAAAAGACCAAGTGTTATTGTATAAAACGAGCGCTCATGCACAAATGAGTGCTGTCTGTCCTTGATTATCATCCTCCAAAGGGAATTAATCATCATCGTAATTATAATTGTACAACACTGTAAGTCATCAAGTTACCCAAACATTTGAGGTAAAAACCTAGCAGACTCTTTAAAAAATGTTAATGCAAATCCTGACAACACCAAAACACCCCCTTTGATAATTATACATAAAGAGAAGACGTGTAAAGCAAAGGTGAAGAGAAAACGAAGGCAACGTTAACGGTACGTTTCATCACATGCGGTCTGTAGATGTTTGGCTTGATACTTTGTGCTTTGCTTTAATAGACAAAAGCTGAAACTGTAGATGCATGCGACAAATAAAGAGTTTTTAACTGATGTCGGTGTCTCATGCAGTTAATTGTGTCATGTTTGTTTTTCTTTTGTGTTGAAATGTGTTTCAGTTTGGACACGTCTTACTTCACGACTTAACTTCCCTCGTGAAATGGTGTAGTGTTCAGTCCATTTCCTCTTCTCTTTTTTTCTTGCACAAACACACACGCGTAGACTCATGCACACACACACACATATTTGTATATACAGTTGAAGTCATAATTATTAGGCCCCCTTGATTTTTCTTTTTTTCTTTTTAAATATTTCCCAAATTATGTTTAACAGAGCAAGGAAATCCGAATCCGAATCAGAGTTTTGTTGCCAAGTGTGCTTCACACACACAAGGAATTTGCTTTGGCTACAGAAGCATCCAGTGTACATAAAGTGACAAGTGACAACACAGAATAAATATATAAAAAAGAAGACGATAGACATTAAACAGAGATGCAGTCAGTCCAACGATCTGGATGTTGAAATGTTTGTATAGATTTGTTATAAATATACAGGTTATAATGTGCTGTGTACAGATGCGTAAGAAGTACTGAATTGTATATTGTTATAAGGTGCTGTGTACAAGTGCGTATGAGAAAGTATTGCACGTTTAATGCACAATAGCAAAATATTTAACTGTTCATGAGGTAGATGGCCTGAGGAAAGAAACTTTTCCTGTGTCTGGCTGTTTTTGTGCTCGGTGCTCTGTATAGCGCCGGCCAGACGGTAACAGTTCGAACAGGAAGTGTGCTGGGTGCGAGGCGTCCAGGGTGATTTTGCGAGCCCTTTTACTCACTCTGGAAGAGTACAGTTCTTGAAGTGTAGGAAGAGTACACTGTAAAAAATAAAAAGTTGAGTTAACTTAAAATTTTAAAGCAACCGGCTGCAAAGAAATATTGAGTTTATTGAACTTCAGTGGTTGAAGTTGAGCCAAATTATTTTTTTAAGTTGACGGAAAAGGCTGATTTAAGTCAATTATACTTTTTTTTTAGTAATTATTTTTTCAGGGTTTTCACCTTTAATGGACAGGACAGTATAGAGTATTGACAGGAAAGCATGGGGAGCAGAGAGAGGGGAAGGATCGGCATAGGACCACAAGGTGGGAATCGAACTCAGGTCGCCTTGCACACCGGAGTGCATGTGTCGACGCACTAACCACTACACCACTGGCGCCGACAAGTCAATTATACATTGCGGAATAATTTGGCATAACTTCAAACACTGAAGCTTAATAAATTCAAAATTTCTTTGCAGCCGGTTGCTTTAAAATTTTAAGTTAACTCAACTTTTTATTTTTTGAAGATATGGAGAAATCAAAATTTAAAGTCTCCTCAACTTATTTTTTTACTTTCATTGAACAAACAATTCCAAACATGCAGTTGAATCATTTTTATGAGTAAATTCAACTCTGAGCTCAAAAATATGTCCGCCTAACTTACAATTTTAACCCCTTCAGACCCTGCGTCTATTACAATGGACATCTTTGGAACATAATTCAGGTCTGAAGGGGTTAAACTGAGTGAACAGTTTGTAAGTTGGATTTTTTACAGGGTAGTGCCAGTGATTCGTTCAGCAGTCCTGACTGTTCGCTGTAGTCTACGGAGGTCTGATTAGGCAGCTGAGCCGAACCAGACAGTGATTGAAGTGCAGAGGATGAACTGGATGACAGCTGAGTAGAACTACACGAGCAGCTCCTGTGGCAGGTTGAACTTCCTCAGCTGACGGAGGAAGTACAGTCTCTGCTGGGCTTTCTTCACAATAGAGTCTATGTGTGTGTCCCACTTCCTACTTGCATTATCAGAGCTTGAAAACATTCCCAGTATGTCTGATAATATTTTTTTGAGACTTATAGACTTTACCCGGTTTCCCCCACAGTCCAAAGACGTGCTATAGGTGAATCGAACAAACTAAACTGGCTGTAGTATATATGTGTGAATGAGTGTGTATGGGTGCTTCCCAGTACTGGGTTGCAGCTGAAAGGGCATCTGCTGCATAAAAAACACATGGTGGATAAGTTGGCGGTTCGCTCCACTGTGGTGACCCCTTATGAATGCTAAGGCGGGGACTAAGGCGAAGAAGAATATATGAATGAATGAATAAATTAATCATAAAAAATCCATGTTATTTCAAAAAAATTCAATAATAATAATAGCCAATAATATTAAACAACATAAAATCACACCCTCCTCCTTCATTGGGTTGATGTTTCATTTTTCGTACACCCCAAACAAACAAACAAACAAACAAAAAAAGATTTAATATCACGTACTCATACTCCATAAGAGAGAGAGAGATGAAGTGAGCATGGGAGAGAAATGAATAGGATTATGCTGACTGAATGCGGTTGCGTCCTGTTCTGACACCTGAAATCTCTTTATCCCTTTGATGATGCTTAATACTATGACTGCTGCCAAAGCACTCGCACTCAACACACAACAAGAAATGCAACGGTGTCATGCACAGGTCTAGCTATTTATTAAAAGCACTTAGTTCTGCACTAGTGATATGTTAAGTGGTTGAACTTGTTTCCCAGCCTTTTCGTGGACTGGTCATTCCAGGAAATGAGATTGTTTTTTTTTTTTTGCTTCAACAGTTTTTTTTTATATATATTTTTATAATTATATTATTTTAGTGTGTTACTATAATCCTTAAGACATTGTTTTGTAACATTCATCGTTTTAAAGTTTTCAGCACTTGCATATTTTCTAGTTATTTCAGTTGGCTGAAATATTTGGTGCTTTGTTAGCAATAATAATAAAGCACCAAATATTTCAGCCAACTGGTTGAGTTATTAATAAAAAACCCAAATAAAAGTTAAAAATAACCCAACAACGCACCAATTTTTTTGACTCAACCACTGGGTTAAATTAACATGTTTTAGAGTGTAGTAAAAATATTATGTACTGTCACCACAGCAAAGATAAAAGAAAACATTCATTTATTTTCTTTTAGGCTTAGTCCCTTTATTAATCCGGGGTCGCCACAGCAGAATGAACCGCCAACTTATCCAGCATATGTTTTACGCAGCGGATGCCCTTCCAGCCGATTTAGCTTAACTAAATTCATCTATACTGAATGTTTCCTAGAGATGGGTTGCAGCTGGAAGGGCATCCGCTGCGTAAAACATATGCTGGATAAGTTGGCGGTTCATTCCGCTGTGGTGACCCCTGATTAATAAAGGAACTGCACCAAAAAGAAAATTAATGAATTCACCTGTACTCCATGTCTCTGAACTGTGGTAAATTTGAGCACACGGAGGAAACCCACACCAACACGGGGAGAACATGCAAACTTTACACAAAAATGCCAACTGACCTAGCCGGGGCTCGAACCAGCGACCTTCTTGCTGTGAGGCGATCATGCTACCCACTGCGCCACCGTGACACCTAAAAGAAAACTGTTTTTAACAGAAGTTAGTTATTAAAACTATTATGCTTAAAAAATTGTTGGAGAAAATCTTTTCTTTTTAAAAAAAAATACTTTTAATTTAAGTTTTTTTTTTAAGTACAACAGAAAAACAAACAAACAAGTAGTATTGTCTCAGAATATACACACTTTGCAGGTAAGTATAATATGAGTTGCCATACATGTGGGTTCAGCTGTTGGAGATACAAAATGTAGTGTTACACAGTCTGTAGCCATCAAAAAAAGTTTGGTGCCAGTCAATTTTCATGAGGGGTGCTAGGTATCTAGGTTTCAGGTCTAGGTATCCAAGAAAAGATTCCCAGGTAGCAAAACATTTTTCGTTAGAATTGGTCCTGATAAATCTGAGCCTTTCCAAGTGTATAACAGAGGCCATATCCATTAACCAGGTTTGAAAAGGAGGTGGTAAAGGAGATTTCCAGTTTTTTAGTATTAGCCGCTTGGCCACAGTCATGCCTAGAGTAAGGGCTTGTTGGAGATGTTTTGGAAGGGTAAGGGAGTGTTCTGAAACCCCGAAAATAGCGAGCTCTGTGTCCGGCTGGAGGGAAATATTATAGGCCTTGGAGTATGGATCAAAATTGTCTGTCCAAAAATTGAACAAAGGGGCAAAACAAAAATGCATGAGCTGTGGTGTCCTCTGTAATTTTACATTTGTCACTCATTGGTGAAATAGAGGGAAAGATTTTGTGTAGTTTGGTTTTGGTATAGTGCAGGTGATGCATAACTTTGAACTGTATTAACTGGTGCCTACTGTTTACCAAACAGGACCCTGCTGCAGTGAGGCACTTATCCCATAGTTCCTATGATATCTCAGTTCCAATTTCATCCTCCCAAGCCAGTTTTAATTTCTCATTAGAAGTTAAGGCAAAGGTTTCAAACAACCCAACAAAATTTGAGATGAGATGAGTGGACTGGGGAGGGTTCAAGAAGACATCAAAAAAACACATGTTTATCAGGGATACATTTGTAAGACTTTGAGTTCTCAAATCCTTTGATGTCTTTGGCAATTCAAAGACATGAGCTGAAAACACAGACAAATCGGCTCTTCCCTTCATTTACATTTGAAGTTCCTCCAAAACCCCATCTTCCTTCCACGTAACTCACACACAATGGTCATCTCAAAGTATGAATTGTTCAATATCAGTGCAAGTGACTTTATCTATCATGTTTGATATCATTTGAAATGTCTCAGTGCGACTGGTACAATGGTCTCATTCCCTCTGAAATAGAATTAACCAAAATAATAAATATATAACATCAGGTATCTTTTGCACCACTGCTAAGGGTGTGCCTTCACGGGGGGTTTCTACTCAAATGCCTTTTGTTATTCAACACCCCCTCCTTCTATTCCTTGGTTTGGATACTTAAGGCCGAGTTTCAGGCTGTTCAGGGCGCTTCTGCATTGAGAGTGACCCACAGTACGGAGTTTCTTAACTTCTTCAAAAGAAGTCCATTGTAATGGACGCAGGGTCTGAAGGGGTTAAACTCCACACTATGTAGATTTTGAAAGTCATGTATGCATCTTTTGATTATGGACTTATCTTTGAGAATTTGATGTTTTGCATTGATCGTTTATGAATTGACTGAATGAATTGGCATAATACACATTTACCTGACTAATAAATTGTTATATTTGAATTTATCCTTGCTACTCTGAAATTATTTACTCAGATAAGTTAAGAATGTACTAGGTTCCATGATAGACTAAACATAACACATGTTAGATGGAGATCCTAGAAATTCCAACTTGTTGTTTTGACTTTAATTATGTTATTCGTTGCAAATCACTACGGTGAGTCAGGGTAAATGCATTAGGATGAATGTGAAGCCGAAAGGTGGCGCATCTTAAATGGTACTGACGGTTTAACCTCTGGTTAAATATTTCAATCATAATTAAGTTGTACGTGGTTATTTTAATCATGGAAAACTGGAGCTATAGGCTACCAGTCTAACCCCTGGTTAATGTTTGAGATTTAACTAAGTTGTACGTAGATGATTGTAAGAATCAAATGAGATTACTATTTAAATAATGGCATCGTCTGTCTGTCTATTAAATAGTATTGATCACCAACCTCTAATCGTTGACCAAACTAGTGAACTTATGATGCATTACAGCCGGCGTAAAGTAACATAGATTCACAATAAATAAGTAAATAAGAGTAAAAAGTACTAATGGAGTTAGAGTAAATGCATTAAAGAATAGCTACAATACTTTCTTTAAATGGTACTAACGAATTAACCGCTGATTAATATTTCAATCATAATTAGGTTGTACATGATTATTTCAATCATGGAAAACCAGAACTATAGACTACCCAGTCTAACCCCTGGTTATTGTTTGAGAATTAATTAAGTTGTAAATGGGAAAAATTCTGTAAGAGTTATTAGATTATTCAAATATATACCAAAATATCTCATAAACTACTAAATTAATAAAGCAATATAAATTATAAATTAGAGTCAGATAAAACGAGACTATACGTATTAATTTTCTAAACCATCTCATAACAAAATTGGAGTTAGATATGAGTTAAATTTGAAATAAATCAACATTGTGCACTGGAAAGACAGAACAGGCAGTGAACCTTCATCCAGCAGTAGACGTCGTTGGACTATCTGGCTGGACCTTACCCATTCAAAAAATATTTCCTCTAAACAGAAATTGAGGACAAAAATATACAGGGGGGCTAATAATTCTGAATTCAACTGTACATGGTTTACAGGGACAGTATAGCAGTCCACCACTAGATGGCGGCAAAACTTAATCTTGCTTTTATGTCACCTTGCTTATCACGCATAGCGGTAATTTAGCATTCAGACAACATCAACATTTTCCCAGAGATGGGTTGCGGCTGGAAGGGCATCCGCTGCGTAAAACAAATGCTGGATAAGTTGGCGGTTCATTCCGCTGTGGCGACCCCGGATTAATAAAGGGACTAAGCCGAAAAGAAAATGAATGAATGGAACAACATCAACATTATAGCTGCACTGTTACTGATGATGAAGTCATGATCTGATATGAATAGATCTGATTTTCCTGTGCTGCCCACATACTTGGGTTGTGGTTTTGTCTTAACACTTTTTGAGGGGAAATGCCCAGAGACGCGTTCGTGAAGAGAGCGGTTCAACACAAAATACAGTCTAGACTAGAGTCAAGTCAATCTAGAAAGTTTTTAGTCACAGCCTGTTTTTATTTATGTTGCGGTGTTTTTATTTTTATTTTTTATTAATGCTTAAAGAACAACATTTAGAACAATACAAAAAATAAAGGAAAACAAAACAAACAAACAAACAATAAATGTCATAGGTGTACAGAACGAAATATATATATGACAAACATATGTGTACATATACATACTAAGAGAGAAGAGCCTTGCGAGATTACAAGATCTTGAAGGTTTCAAGTAAAAAAAAACAGTTTTAATGGCTTTTTTATTAGAGCTTTGCTTTATGTTGTTCGTTTAAATCAGTTAGTATAGCAGGATAAAATGGTTTTTGGTTACTAAATTTGCATCTGTGAATATGGTACTTTGTGAATATTATCAAAAGATTAATAACATAAACTTATTTTTCAATTTTATTGTTGCAGTTCAAAAACCCCAAAATAACATGTTGATATCCTAATCGGAAATTTGGTAATAAATTGTCATTTATGAAATTGGACATCTCGTACCATATTTTCTTTGAGAACTGACCATTCCAAAAGATATGCGGCACAGTTTCTGGTTGTGATGAACAAAATGAACAGTTTTGATCTATATCCTGTCTAAACTTGGAAAGAAAATGTTTGACAGGGTAAAATTTATGTAGAATTTTAAATGAGATCTCTTTAAATTTGTTTGTTATAAAGAATTTGTTGTAATAAAGAAACCTTCTTCCAATTTAAACCACTGATGAACTCAATAAGAGATTATGTAGGGTTTACTGACCATAAGTGACTGAAATAAGGGACGTATGGCCTTATTTTGGTGAGAGGAAAAACATATTTTCCCACATAGTGTATCTTTAGGGTGTAATAAAGAGATGTTTTGTGAATAGGAGTAACTCTTACATAGTGAAACAATACATAGGGGAATGGCAGCAAAGACTATTGCAAATTCTTTGTGCGATACAGGAAAATTAAAATGTGATAAAAATTCTTCATAAGTCATTAAGTAACCTTGGGAATTCAGTACTTGTCTCAAACAAATATTCCCTTTTCAAGCCATTTTTTTAAGAACAAGCTTTTATGTTTGTACAGAATATTACAGTTGTTCCAAATGTAGCACTGATGTGGGGAGAAGTTGTGTTTGTATATTAACTTCCAAGCTATGTTGCGGTGTTTGCTCTCTTCAATGTAGAGACGCACGCGTCACGAGCGTCATCACACTGACACGAGGACGCGCAGAGGGGAACAGAACTAATGCAATGCAGCTCTAGATTCCGGTGTGGTTTCGAAGTGTGACTAATGAAGGAAGGGAGAAACAGAAAGATGTTTGATCGGTTAAACGGTTACCTTGACATACTTCTGTCCAGAGACTCACGGTAGCCATGAATGTACTCTTAAAAATATATTGTTATTTAAGTAATCCGCTGTGTTCTGAGGAATAAAAGTACAGGTACAGCGAAGATGGACGTAGACGTCACGGAAATGTTAGAAGAATTTATGGGAAGTGCACTTGTTACATGGGTAGGTGGCTAGCAAAACATGTCATTGCAGTTCTTTGGTAATCTTCCTTTTGTTCTGTGAAAAGTTTTGTAAACTTTATAAAGGAGTTCTCAGAGCTCAGAAATTGGTAAACTGATGTTAGTTCGTTACATCTGATTAATAATAAATAAACTGTTATGTTGTTCCCTGGTGAAAATGTAATAATACACTGTTAATGCCTTTTGAAACATGGTAAACATCATGGTACAGCAACAAAACTAAAAAAAAGTCTTGATTTTTAAAGTTACTAACCAGTTAATCCAGTTACTATGCTATTTCATTTTTTTTATGATGTCTTTGTAATTTAAAATTAAATTTAAGATTGTTCTGACAACCCAATTCATTGTAAATACTACAGTATTTTCGAACCATACTATGGTAAAGTGTTATACCGTAGGCCTATAGTATTTACAACTCATTGTTGATGAATGCTACAGCCTACTGTAATATTAACTAGTATACTAACAGTAAATTGTTCTGTATTGTAGTATAATGTATATATTGAAATTAAAATATGACCTTAAATAAAAAAAAAAAAAGATCAGTTGTCATTTTAAAACATGGTAAACATCCTGGTACAGCATCAAAACTAAAAGTCTTGATTTTTAAATTTACTATCCAGATAATTCAGTTACTACTGTATGCTTCGTTCTACCATGCTATTTTTTTATGATGTCTTTGTAATTTAAAATTAAATTTAAGATCGTTCTGACAACCCAATTCATTGTAAATACTACAGTAATTTCAAACCATACTATGGTAAAGTGTTATACCGTGGGCCTATAGTATTTACAACTCATTGTTGATGAATACTACAGCATACTTTAATATTAACTATAGTGAACTGATAAACTGACAAATACTGTGGTATACTTTAGTTTTTACTACAGTAAATTGTTCTGTATTGTAGTATAATGTATTTTTTTGAAATTTAAATATGACCTTAAATAAAATAAAAGATCACAGTTGTAATTTTTAAACATGGTAAACATCATGGTACAGCAACAAAACTAAAAGTCTTGATTTTTTAAAGTTACTATCCAGTTAATCCATTTTAGCATGCTATTTTTTTATGATGTCTTAGTAATTTAAAATTGAATCTAAAATCGTTCTGACAACCCAATTCATTGTAAATACTACAGTATTTTCAAACCATACTATGGTAAAGTGTTATACCATAGGGCTATAGTATTTACAACAAATTGTTGATGAATACTACAGCATACTGTAATAGTAACTATAGTGAACTGATAAACTGACACATACTGTGGTATACTTTAGTTTTTACTACAGTAAACATGTGTATTGTAGTATAGTGTATATATTGACATTTTTGTTTGTTTATATTACTATTAAAGTTGTATTACCATAGTGAATATAGCATTACCATAAGCAGCTTTACTATAGTATGTTTGAAAAAAATAGTGTTTACTATAAATGACAATAGCAGGGATCACCAAACTTGTTCCTGGAGGGCCGGTGTCCTGCAGATTTTAGCTACAAATTTAATTAAACAAACCTGAGCCAATCAAGGACTTACTTGGTATACTTGAAACACCCAGGCAGGTGGATTGAGGCAAGTTGGAGCTAATTGGAGACCCCTGGACTATAGTATGTTTTCTTGTTAGAGCAATCGAAGTAACCAGTGTAAACACAGAGCACAGAATCTTGATTTGAACTGTGTTTTTGATTTAAGGTGCATCTGTTTGAGGGTATTGTCGGCGAGGAAGAGAATGGATCGCTCTTTCCGGAATACATGGAAGTAAACATCAGCTCCCAGAATGCAGTGAGGCAGTACCTGAAGCTCACCAATGGAGTTTACCTCAATGAGGTCATGAGGATCATGTAAGACAGACTCCCTGTAAAAATAGAAATCATTTCATCAGTTTTGCTTTCATTTAATGTAGTTATCATTGATTACAGTTCAACAGTGATTCGTCATCTAATGGCGAGATTTTTTGTTGTTTGTTTGTTTTCTTTAATCAGTGATCCCAATCCAAAGGTAGAACAAATCTACCACAATGTGGGCGACGACAAGATTCGCAGAGTGCAGAACTTTTCCATCCTCAATCGACATCTGAGATGTTACTATCAGGTACTAAATTAAAATTTCTGTCATATTATTATGTGTCTTTGCCAAGTATATTATATTATATTATATTATATTATATTATATTATATTATATTATATT
>CAIGQQ010033411.1:221128-240590 GCA_903798035.1 Danio albolineatus
ATATATATATATGTGTGTGTGTGTGTATATATATAGTTTACTGTAGTAAAGGCTAAAGTATACTATGGTAATTTTGGTAATGCATGATAGCTACTGATAATACTACATTATGTAGTGTAATTCATTAATGAAGAGGTGTAGATATATACACAATATAATACTTATTACCAAATATTTCCCTTTACTATAAATCACTATAGTATTTTAAATGTGTAGCATTTGGTTTTATTGGATTATTTGTTTTTGCTGTTATACATATATGTATGTATATATGTATATAGAATAAAACAGTTTTTAATTTTTTTAAAAACATTTTAAGGTCAAAATTTTCAGCCCCTTTAAGCTGAACAAACAGAATAAACCATCATTATACAATAACTTGTCTAATTATGCGAATCTGCCAGTTAAATGTTATTTACTGTCATCATGGCAAAGATAAAATAAATCAGTGATTAGAAATGAGTTATTAAAACTATCATGCTTAGAAATGAGTTGAAAAAATCTTCACTCCGTTAAACCGAATTTGGGGAAAAAATAAACAGGGGGGCTAATAATTCAGGGGGGCTAATAATTCTGACTTCAACAGCTCTTTAAATTCAAAGTGACGTGTGCATGAAATCGGTTTGTGCCTGCAGTTTCTTGCTTTAAAGGGATAACTCACCCGGAAATTTAAATTCTTTCATTACTTACTCACCCTGTCTTGATTCAAATCAATTTAATTAATTCAATTTTAACTTAATTTTATTAAAACTATAATGTTTAGAGGCGGCACGGTGGCTCAGTGGTTATCACTGTTGCCTCACAGCAAGAAGGTCGCTGGCTTGAGTCCTGGCTGGGTCAGCTTGCATTTCTGTGTGGAGTTTGCATGTTCTCCCCGTGTTGGCATGGGTTTCCTCCGGGTGCTCCAGTTTCCCCTACAAGTCCCAAGACATGCGAAATAGGTGAATTGGTTAGGCTAAGGCCCCGTTTACACTAGTGCATTTTAGTTTTAAAACGGCGTTTTAGCATGAAAACGATCCGCGTCCACACTAATGTTTCACCCAGCGTTTCTGGACATATCTCCGTCCACACTACGCCACCAGAAACGTATATCACGTGACCATTAGTGCACTCTGGGCATGCGCGTTCAAGTATAAACAGGAAGCATGTATCTCGCTCGACATTTGGTTATTGTTAGTCAACAAACGCTGGTTAAACGATGAACGCGATGGTAAAGAAAGCAAGAGAGGTCTTTTTGAGGACAGACGACGAGGTCGAGTTGTTACTTAAAGTAACAAATGAATATAAAACATCCATGGCTATCAAAAATACAGTGTTTACAGTGAAGGCTGGTCTGCCGTCCTCCAGTGGCGTTATAGCCATGTGCGCTTGGCGAATAAGGGAAGGATACGCAATGACCCAAAGCCCCAATCACGTAGCGGATCTCAGCAGCCACGCCTCTGTTTTCAAAGGTCTCTGTTTCCCCCATCCACACTGAGACGGAGTAGCAGCGTTTTAGAATAAAAACGGCCTCTCCAGCGTTTCCAAAACGCTCCGTTTTTGCGCCTCGAAAACTCCGGCTTAGTGTGGACGGATGGCGTAACCGTAGCAAACCTTATGCGTTTTAAAATGAAAACGCACTAGTGTAAACGGGGCCTAAATTGTCCATAGTGTATGTGTGTGAATGAGTGTGTACGGGTGTTTCCCATTGATGGGTTGCAGCTGGAAGCGTATCTGCTGCGTAAACCATATGCTGGAAAAGTTGGCGGTTCATTCTGCTGTGGCAACCCCAGATAAATAAGGGACTAAGTCGATCGAAAATAAATAAAGGAATGAATAACGTATATTTAGAAATCTTCTTTCCATTAAACAGAAATTGGGGGAAAAATATACTGGGGGAATAATAATTCAGGAGGGCTAATAATTCTGACTTCAACTGTATATTGTTTCTTAACAGAACATCCTGGTTTGTAATAGCATTAAGGTTAATTTTGGGGTGAATTCCTGTAATGTTGATGCTCTCTGTACCGACAGGAGCAGCAGCAGTACTGCGCCTCACTGCAGGAGAACAAGGCTCTGCTGGAGGAGCAGCTGGCAGACGCTCGCCTCCGCTGTACCGCCCTGCGGGATCTGGAGAAGGAGAATCTTCTTCTCAGACAGAAGCTCGTGGATATGGAGGCTGTACGAATGTCTTTATGAACTTATAAAGTTTTATCTGCATGCTAATTTGCGACTGTGCAGCTCAGTTTTGATGAATTATGCTGGATTGAAAAGAAACTCGTCAAAAATTTCAGTAACACCTTTTAGCGTAGACCATTTTAATGGGGTAATGTCATTGGCCCATGAGCATTTCCTGCTTGCCAAACTGTTTCATAACTGTAAGAAGAGGCAATTTAATAATATTTTAACGTTAAAAAAGCTGTCATAACAGTATTTATCAATATGTAGACCTTTTTCATATTCTTGGAAGCTTTGGAAATTACAAATGTACAACAGGAAATATGTTAAGACCATTGTTAAACCATAAAGCCCCGGTCAGATCACACGATTTTGCCATGATTTTCTTGATGTAGGGTGTTGTAGAGAATCGTAAGCGACAAATAGGCATTGTGACACAAGATTCAATCGTGTCTTCTCGTGTAATGTGGCATAGTTCATGACAACCGATTCCATGCCTGCGACGCCTGACGACGCCGTCGCAGAAAGTCTAGCATGTTCGATTTTTTTCTCGTCCTTTACGACGAGTTCCGTCACGTGTGAGACGGCCCATAGGAGCACATCATTTAGACCTTCTGTTATCTCAGTGGGTGCTGCCATTAATGTCAGGGTCAGGTAATCAAAAAATAGGCTGCATATTTACTTATGAGTTGGTCACGGGTGGATATGACCAGTCATTGGCTATGCAATCTTTAACTACCTTCTCTAAGATATTAAGGTGTTTTAAGCAATTTTATCTGACAGTCTGGCACAAATATGCCGGCATCTCCATTCTCACAATGAGTTTCTGAGTTCTCGGGGCACCTGCAGGATTTTATTGGTACGCACATATCCAGCACCATCCCGCCCCATCATCCCGTTCTTATTTCAATCTAAAAAAACACTGATGCTTGCTGTCAAAGGCTACATTTATTCATTGTCGCGAGTGAGACCGAGAAAATGAAAGCATGTCATTGTATTTTAACAATTTAAATTATTAATTATAATTTAATATTATATATACTTGCATTTTTTAATCCCACCATGCAAGTACATGCACACTTTAAAACACACAAACGCACACCTTTATTTATTTTCATTCTTTCTTGCGTTGTCAATGTATAGTAGTGTTAATAATCAGTCTAAATAAAAAAAAATATAAAAAAATAAGTGGCATTAATTCGCGCCCTCTCATTCTGCTCTTTTTTTGTTAAATATATTGTAAAAGCCTGTCCTGCTTATTCAAATGTGTGATTAATAGTAAAAACAGTTTAATATAGGCCTCTCTGAAACTGTGAATATTTCACTTTAACTTTATTTAGGCTATTTAATGTAACAAAACCAACACAATCTCACGGCAACTCATGTTTTGGTGCTATAGCGGGCTTGTTTTGAAGCGCACCTTGATGGTTATTCCTTATTCTTTTTTGTCTAGTTGTTAACTGACCAACGAAAAATACATAACAATTAAGACACAAATTATAGCTAACTAAATTCGTTTCAAAAACATATTTTTTCCAAGAAACGTATACGAATTATATTCTTGTGCCATTGATGATTTGTAACACTCCGTGGAAAATAAGGATTTAATGAATGCTTCACTGCTTCACAGCTGCTAATGGATGTGCTTTCATTTCATGTTTAGGCAACAAAGTGTTTAATAGCAACATTGGCAGGAAAATAAACATTTAGATTTCAAACAAATATATTAATATTAAAAAGGAAAAATAAAAGTTTGATTAGTTGTCAGCCAGAATCAGTGTTTATTGAGATTGAAATAAGATTAAAAAATTTTTTTATAGCGATAAGAAATGTTATGATAGCAACACTGCGTTGGGAAATAATTTTCGTCGTAGACGTCACTGGATTACTGATTGTGGAGGATTGTGACTTTCGTAACGGACAATAAAAATCAAGTGATCTGACCTGGGCTTAAGACCTTCATGTTGCCCCAACACAAATCGATTATGTGGAACCCAACATTTTCTACAGTGTAGTTATTACATATATATTGACCGTTAAACACTTCATAGCAGTCTTGTGAAAAGGATCCAATGTATTGTATGACGCGTGTATGATTGTTTGTGTAGGAGCGGGATGTGGAGAGACAGAGGGTGGATGAGCTGCTGGAGATGAACATGAGTCTGCAGGTGGATCTGAAGCGTCAGGTTCACTCTGCCGGTGTCAATCAAAGTGTGACTCATCAGCATTTCTTCCAATCAGAGCTGGAGTCTGACGAGGACGTTCAGGAAATAAACGTGCCTGAGATCGGTAGGTTTAATTATGCATGATTTGATATTATGGTGTTTGATGTTATGACTCAAACGGCATCGCTACACTGTTAAATTCGTAATTTAATGAGTAGATATCAATCATCTATATGCAAATCAGGCTGTCGGGATCAGAAATAGACATTTATGAATACATTTACATTCCGCCCTATCGATAAATCAGCCACCTTCATGTTGCTCCAGATCTCTGTGTTGTTCGTTCTTCTGTAATGCATGAAAGGAATAGATTGGCATTGTCCTGGACGCCCTTTTCTATGTAGTGAAAATAAATGGGGAAAGACTGGGATCAAAAAAATGATAGAAAAGAAAACTTTCATGTTGCTGTTTTTGAAGCTTGACAGTTTTCATCAGGATTCAGAAGTCCGAACATGCTACCTTGTTTCTCATTTGATCTGGCGATGATAGAAATCTGATTTTTGATTGAAACGGATCTTTAAAGGGATAGTTAATAGAAATCAACTGTAAAAGCTGTCATCATTTATTTGAACGTTGAATAATCTTTAAAAATGCATATTAAGATATTTTTGATTACACCTAAGAGGTTTACTTTAAGTAAGTCCAGGATAATAATAATAATTCCTTACATTTATATAGCGCTTTTCTAAACACTCAAAGCACTTTATACAATGGGGGGGGATCTCCTCATCCACCACCAGTGTGCAGCATCCTCCTGGATGACACGACGGCAGCCAGACCGCACACCACACACCAGCTGATTGGCGTGATGAAGCCAGTTATGATATGGGGATGTTAGGAGGCCATGATGGACAGAGGCCAGTGGGTAGATTTGGCCAGGATGCCGGGGTTAAACCCCTACTCTTTTTTTTGAAGAACATCCTGGGATTTTTTTAATGACCCCAGAGAGTCAGGAACTCGGATTAACGTCTCATCCAAAAGACGGCGCTCACTGAGCAGTATGGAGTCCTTCACTATACTGGGGCGTTAAGACCCACACAGACCACAAGTTGAGCGCACCCTGTTAGCCTCACTAACACCACTTCCGGCAGCAACCGAGCTTTTCCATGTGGTCTCACATCCAGGTACTGACTGGGCACAGCCCTGCTTCGCTTCAGTGGGCGACCATGTGAGAGTTGCAGAGAGTTAGCTGCCGGCTAATATGTATAAGAATGCCAAAATGTATAAGATAAACTAAAAGTTATTCAGGCCCAGGGCTTGACATTAACTTTTTTGATATCCAGCCACTGTGGTTAGTAGATTTCCAACTGTACAAGCCACTCGCCATTTTCAAAATATATTTTATATGCATAAATTTGACTTTGACATGCTAAAATGACTTGATTTAGATTTTGGTCACACTTTATTTTGATGGTCCGTTTGTTGAATTTAAGTTACATTGCAACTAATTCTCAGTAGATTATAAGTAGACTGTTAGGTTGGGGTTAGGGTTAGTGTAAGTTGACATGTACTTGCAAAGTTTCTTATAGTCAGTTAAATGCCTGTTGAATGTGTGTATCAACAGATATTAAGGAGACAGTCTACTAATACTCAAATGGACCATCAAAATAAAGTGTTACCTTTGTTTTGTCCACATGCCTCCTCATTAATTTCATTTTTTTGTGTTGTGTCTGAGCTTGCTTAACGAGCATGAGCGAATGGGTTGTGGTTTCTACAGAGACCCAGAATTGACGTGATGGTGGGAGAAGAAAAAATGGGTGGAGGAAAAAAATGGATTCGATTAAAAAAAACTGCGATAGGAAAATATATATTTTTTATTTTTTGCGTTCCCTCGCAAAGATGTTTTAAAAACTCAAATGCTTTTAAAAACAAAACTTTTCTTCCACAAACACTTCCTGTTCACTTCATACATGTCAACCCTCCCGTTTTTGCCGGGATTCTCCCATGTTTTATCATTCTATCCCACTATTATTCCGTTTAAATATTTTCCCATTCATTCATTTATTTTCGGCTTATTCCCTTTATTAATTCAGGGCCGCCACAGCGGAATGAACCTCCAACTTATCCAGCATGTGTTTTACGCAGCGGATGCCCTTCCAGCCACAACCCATCTCTGGGAAACATCTATACACTCTCATTCACACACATACACTACGGACAATTTAGCTTACCCAATTCACCTATAGAACATGTCTTTGGACTTGTGGGGGAAACCGGAGCACCCGGAGCGAACCCACGCAAACGCAGGGAGAACATGCAAACTCCACACAGAAATGCCAACTGACCCAGGCGAGGCTTGAACCAGCAACCTTCTTGCTGTGAGACGATTGTGCTACCCACTGCGCCACCGTGAGGCCAGTATGTCCCATATTTTACCCATATGTTTATTCTTGAAAGCACGCTGAAATAAATATTAAATGTCTGCATTCACTTTCTATTCAACAAAGCTGTTCGTCGATCGTCGCCCTTTCTATGCAACCTCTGAATCAGTGAATGCATATATAAGCCCTGACTGACGGATGCGCTCCGTATGATAAACTGATCTCAGATCAGCTTCTGTACACAGCATTTAAAGAGGAGCTAAAGTACAAGTGTAAAGTAAATTTTTATGTTGAATCAGTCATTGTGACATGGAGTAGAGTTGACCACTACAACGGGGTTCAAGTCTGGCGAAGAACGGTTCCAGAAAGCAGGTAAACCAAAAACAAAAAACGCCAAAAAATAAGTAAATAACAGGGTGAGATTGTGGTAAAATCTGAAAAAGTGGAAAAATCAGGCTGCCTCGAGGGCTTTTGTTTTTCTGGATTGCTTTTGAAAACACTATCGGTTGGGTTTAGGGGAGAAGGAGGGTGGGTCAGTCGATCGGTCAGTTGAAAGTGATCCCTGGTGGATTTACATAAGAAGAGCAGGCGGGAATGACACTCAGGAGAGAAATTGGAGATCTCAAAGCATACACAGCGGCCTCTGATACATTTGCAAAAACAAATACTGCAAAAAACGTATCTCTTGGGACTTATTTGGCGCTCTCCTAAAATGTATATAGGGGTACGTTTTTAGAATGAGCCTGGGTTGTTTTTTAGAGTGTAGGTAGGTTTATGAAGGTAAAAAAAATGCCCTTGGAAATCAATCCTGACCTTTGTGTTTGTGCATCTCTCTTACTTCGGTTTAGATCTGAAGCCTCTGAGTGAGGAGGTAAATGAAGCTTCCTCGCTGCGGCTTCTGGGCGCTGAAAATGAGAACGCTGAGCTGAGGAGACGACTGGAGCTCCTGCAGGCCGAACAAGAGGTCAGCGGATGTTTGGCCTGTTTTATCCTCAGGCTACAACCTGGCTGATGTAAATTCTCAGGTCTATCATGTACTATATGTCTCTCTCTCTCTCACACACAGGCTCAGCAGGGCCCAGAGAAAACCCAAGAGCTCCAGAGACTCACAGAGCAGCTCTCACAAAAGCTTCAAAACACCCTCAAGGAGGTGAGGCACTTCTGACAGATTTAAAGAGCGTTTTCTTCTTCTTTTTTTTCTGCGTCTACTGTCATTTTGTCCTCGTTTCAACTTCATGAATCGGGCCCTGTCATTTCTCTTTCAACCGTTAGCTGGAGTGTCTGAAGAATGAAAATAGCAGCCTGAAGATAAATCTGGAGGAGACAAAACGCAAACTGGAAGAAGACCTAAAGACAGACAGAACAGCCTCACAGGGAAAAGAAGGGAAAAAGCCAATAATCCCAAGAGGGGAATGCGAGGGAAATGACACGAGGAGAGAGAAACATGATGGAAAAGAAGGCGTAATAAAAGCCCGCCGAGAAGATGGGGAAGGGGGCGAGGGGGGCGACGTAATCCTCAGCGAGAGAAGAAAGAAGGTTATAGATGAAATGAACAGCAAAGAGAGAGGCGAGGCCGAGGGTGAGAAAGAAACCGAAAATAAGACAGACATCACAGAAGAGACGTACAGCAATGAAGCCCAGAAGACTGAAGATGATCAATTCTCCCAGGACGCCCTCGCCCTGCATAACCAGCTCCAGCAGGCCCTGGAAGAGGCAGACAGACAGAGCGCTTTAGCCCAGGATTTGCGCTCTAAAGTGGCGGAGCAGAGTAAGAAGGTCTTGGAGGCTGAACATAAGCTGGTTTTCCTGGAAGCTGAGAATCAGCGGCTGAAGAAAGCGGCCGAGAGCCTTGCAGAGGCCAGGAAACAGATAGAGGTGATGATCACACAAAAAGTTCATGAGTTTAAGACACAGTTCACCCATAAATAACCTTTTAACCATTTACTCACCTTTAAGTTGTCTCAACACAAGCTTTATATTGGATCTTGTTCGAAAGGGGACCTCTTTAAAGGGATATTACACCCAAAAATGATCATTCTGTCCGCATTTAGTAACTCTTGACTTTTTTGTTCTGCAAACTCAAAAGAAAATACACTAAAGAATGTTGTAAACCTGTAGCCACTGACTTCCATGGTGTTTGTTATACTATGGATGTCAATGGTTACAGATTAGGGCTGTGCAATATATCGCAATCGCAAAAAAAAATCGTGATTTAAGCACATGCAATTTCTAAATCGAGTAAGGCTGCAATTTTATCTATTAATTTATTTAAATTTTTATTCAGAATACGTTCTTGTGCGCATGATTTTAATGTCAACCAATCAGAGCTGATGCAGCACGTCAGAATATTATAGCTAAGCTGAGCAGGAGAAAGATGTTAACCAATCAGAGCTCACTCCGCGCATGACAAAGTTGAGCGGGAGAACCGAATAGGTGGTTTTGATATACAATAGTTTTTATTTATTGTTATGACTGGAATTAAGGGTTAGTTCATCTTTATTTTTTCATGTTGTCTGTTTTTAAGACAATTTATTACAGTTTTATTTATTAAACTTAATACTATTATATTTAATTGTGGAATGTTTTGTTATGCACTTCTTGTGCACTGAATACATTTAGAATGTGTGTATGTAGCTTGTTTAAAAGCAAAAACAGTTGTCAAAATCGCGAATAAAATCGCAATCGCAATATTCGTTCAAAAAAAAAAAAAAACGCATTATTATTTTATCCATATTGCACAGCCCTAATACAAATTTTCAACATCCTTCAAAATATCTTCTCTTGAGTTCTGCAGAACAAAAAAAGTCAACAGTGACAAAATGAGGACAAAATTAAACGGGTCCCTGTTTGAACAAGATGCAATATAAAGCGTGTTAGTAGTCTTCAGAATGTTTCTGTGAAGTTTTATTTCTCAAAAAAACACACATTTTATATCTGAAGCTGTCTCTTTGAGGGATTGTTTACTGAAAAATGAATATTCTTTTATCATTTACTCACAATTTCTTTGGTTCAAACATTTATGAGTTTCTTTCTTCTGTTGAACACAGGAGAAGATATTTTGAAGAAAACTTTAAACCTTTAATCACTGACATCCATAGTTTAAAAAACAAACACTATAGAAGTCGGTGGCTACAGGTTTATAACGTTCTTCAGTATATCTTCTTTTGAGTTCTGCAAAACAAAAAAAGTCAAGAGTGAGTAAATGAAGACAGAATTGGTGTAATATCCCTTTATAAAGTCTCCTTTTTAACAAGATGCAATATAAATCTTGTTCGTAGTCTTCAGAATGTCACGTCAAAATACCATGCATATCATTTTATTCCTGAAGCCATGTGTGTCTTTTCAAAGAGATTGTTCAATTCTCTCATTATTTACTCACAATTAACTTGTTCCAAACCATTTTTCTTCTTCTGTTGAACACAAGAGAAGATATTTTGAAGAATATTGAAACCTGTAACCACTGACATGCATACAGTAGTATGAAAAGTAATTACTATAGAAGTCAATGGTTGCAGGTTTCCATCATGCTTCAGTATATCTTCTTTTGTGTTGTGCAGTACAAAAAGTCAAGGGTGAGGAAATAAGAGCACAATTTTACTTTTTGGTTGAAATATCCTTTAAAAAAAATTCTCTTTTTGAACAAGATGCAATATAAATCTTGTTTGTTGTCTTCAGAATGTCACACATACCATATATACTGTATCATTATTATTCCTGAAGCTGTGTGTCTTCTCAAAGAGATTGTTCACCCAAAAATGAAAAACCTTTTTATCATTTACTCACAATTTCTTTGCTTCAAACCATTATGAGTTTCTTTCTTCTGTTGAACACAAGAGCAGATATTTTGAAGAATATTGGGAGCCTGTAACTATTGACATCAATAGTAGGAAAAACAAATACTACAGATATCAGTGGCTACAGGTTTACAGTGCTCTTCAGTACATATTCAGTATATAAAAAAGAGTCAAGGGTGAGTAAATGATAACAGAATTGTAATTTTTGGTTAAATATCGATGAAAGGTCCCCTTTTGAACAAGTTGCAATACAGATCTTGTTAGTCATCATCACAATGTCACCTCAAAATACCACACATATAATTTATATCCCTGGAGCAGTGTGTGTCTTTTTAAAGGGATTGTTCACAGTTTCAATTCTGCCATTATTTACTCACCTTTAACTTGCTCCAAACCATGTTCAAGAAGAATATTGGAAACCTTTTATCACTGACATCAGTAGTATGAAAAATAAATTCTACGGAAGTGAATGGTTACAGGTTTCCAACATTCTTCAGTATATCTTCTTTTGAAGGGGGGTGGTAAACCCCGGACTCGAGGATTCTGCGATCTCAGGGCTCTCTCCTGGGACAGCATGTCAAACACGCTTTATAATCAAACTCTTGAATACTAACATATATATAACGATTTGGATGTCAAATGTCTATATACAAACATTTAAAGTACTTTTACTCACCAGTTGCTTCTTCTAATTGGTCCTCGTGGCAGAAGAACACGGCGTCTGGAGAAATCCTCCAGGGATATCGCTGCATAAATTCCCGGATGTAGTAGTCAACACTGTATTAGCGTTAGTAACTCAACACTCCAGATTATACTTCGTTTATGTTCAGTCATGATGTCGACAGCTCCGCTCTCGAGTTTTACAACCCGTGCTGGGTGTGTGTGTGTGGTGTCTGTACCACTGTGCCTTGAGATAACACCGACCTATCAGCGGAGATACAGCGGAAGAATATTATAGTTCCCATTTGCGAATATTTATATAATATGCGGCGCTATAATTATTTAGATATTTCAAAATCTCTGCTCACTCAGTAAGAAAAAACCCTCAGGAAAGATCGATACTTTTACTTAAGGGTCGATCCTTTTGATACATTCCCAGTATCGACAATATCGATACTTCAGGATCGATCCGCCCATCCCTATTAGTTGGATCAGCTGTGTTTGATTAGGGTTGGAGCAAAACTGTGCAGAGCTGCGGCCCTCCAGGAATCCAGTTTGAGACCTATGCATTATATATTTAAAAAAAAAGATTTGAAAGAAGGCTTTATTAAAGTGTAAGCTACTGTATGAAGCAAAACAACCAGCTACGAGGAGAATCACTAAATGATCAAATCTGATTTGAATCTAAGTGTTTGAGGGAGAAACAGTGCTTAGCAATAGAGCAATAACACCCTTTGGAGGGACTTTCATGCTCAAATAACAACATTATGCACTAAAGAAGTGTAAAATGCATAAGATGAGCCTTTTAAAACTCACTATCCACTCTAAATGAAATATCACAGCAGTCAATAGCAACAATGACTCAGCAAGTAAAAACAAAAAACATCTCAACTCCTTGCCACTATCGATTACTAAAGACATACAACATGCTTACTCACGGCTCTTCCCATTTTCACTCATTGCATTACGCAGCACACTATTCTGGAAGTCTTACCAAAACTAAAACCGCCCATTTGATTTCCTCAAGGAACAATCCATGAATCACCATCATTGAGCCTCAGAGCGCTCCACTTTGATTAGGATAAAAAAAGCATTCGCTAAATAACTGCTTAATGTGTTTATATCGGGGCAGGTGCTGCAGGGTGAATCTATGCAGAAGGAGGAGGAGCTGATTCGTCTGCACAGTCAGGAGGAGCTCCAGAAGATGCAGGCTGCAATCATCGCTCAATTAGAGGACGAGCGAGCAGCACTGGAGCGGGAAAAAGAGACTCTCAGAGGCTCTGTAGATTCACTCAGGGCCGCCGTGCGCAAGGTGAGGCCGCTTATTTGCTTCACTGCAAAATATGGATTACATGACCAGGGAAAACTTGAAGATTAATGGTGCCTACATTAAAATTATGCTGAAACAATGAGTGGATATTATAAAAAAACACACACAATGGGTTGAGCATCAGCGCGGGGGAACAGTAATGAGGTGCCAATAGTTGCTAATTGGTCTTTAAAGCGGCAGTTCACAGTTCTGTCATCGTTTCTTTGTTGTGTGTGAAACAAAAGAGGATATGTGCAATTAAAGTTTAATGAGAACTAAAGCTGTCAAGACGTAAACTGGACAAAAGAGCAACATAAGAATTAGTGCATATGAATATCAATATGAAGTCAATATAAACATACAGCTGAAGTCAGAATTATTAGCCCTCCTGAATTATTACCCCCTTTATTTTTATTATATATATATGCACACACTCACCGGCCACTTTATTAGGTACACCTTACTAGCACGAGGTTGGACCTTCTTTTGCCTTCAGAACTGCCTTAATGCTTTGTAGCATAGATTCAAAAATATACTGAAAATACTCCTCAGAGATTTTGGTCCATGTTGACATGATGGCATCACGCAGTTGCTGCAGATGTGTAATATACAGTACTAAATAATGAATGAGTTTTTGGAAGTTGACAGGCGATCTCAGCAAAAAACATTCATTCATTCATTCATTTTCTTTTCGGCTTAGTCCCTTTATTAATCCGGGGTCACCACAGCGGAATTGAACCGCCAACTTATCCAGCATTTGTTTTATACAGCGGATGCCCTTCCAGCTGCAACCCATCTCTTGGAAACATCCATACATTCTCATTCACACTCACACACTACGGACAATTTAGCCTTCCCAATTCACCTGTACCACATGTCTTTGGACTTGTGGGGGAAACCGGAGCATCCGGAGGAAACCCATGCAACCACCGGGAGAACATGCACACTCCACACAGAAATGCCAACTGACCCAGCCGAGGCTCGAAGCAGCGACCTTCTTGCTGTGAGGCGAACGTGCTACTCACTATGCCACCGTGGCGCCTCAGCAAAAACATTTGAAACATATTCAACTATGGCACTGTAGTTAATGAAACCTACTTGAACAACAGTTATACATGTTAACAACAAGATACCAGCAAATAAACAGTTGAACCTCATTTCAGCGGGAGAGGCTACAGTTTCAGGAGAGCATTAGGACCTCTAAAAAGTGGTATGGTATGGTTCACTTTTTGGTACCCTTTGACAGTGGAAAGGGCCATAAAAGTGTATCGCACTGTATCATACCACTAAGTGGAAATGGGTCATAATTATGGCCCCACCCCCATCCTAAACCCAACCACCCCCTACTGGATGGATCAGGAACAACAGGATCCTAAAAATACAGAGTGCAAAAATTACGCACATCATCATTTTGCCAAGTACGATTATATCCTGGTTTAACATCTGGGTTGATCCTGGAACATCATTTTTGTTTAAAAATGTAATCAATACCTATTCCCTACCCCTAAACCCAACCATAACTGTAAGTTATCCTCGAAATCATAGAGGAATATGCCTAAACTTAGCATAAATGGCAAACATATTCCTTAATTCTGAGTGGCTGATTGGAATGTTGTTCCAGGATCAACACAGATGTTAATCCAGGATCATGCCTTACTTGATGAAATCAGGTTGGCGAAAATGTACAGTCCTAGAAATGCGCTCCAGCTTCTCCGGATATGTAGGAACATTTTATTCTGTACTATTCTGTACTAATAGTACAATTCATTCTACTTCTGTGCCGGGATATTTAGTCTGAGTTAAGTCACGACTGCTCATTGCATTTGAGTCAACAGTTGGTAAATGTAGCCATTTGCTAAATGTGCTGCTAGGTGCTTTTTGAAAAAAAAAATGTTGCTAGGGTTGTATGAAAAGTGTAAAATCTAGCAACAAAACTGCTAAGTTGGCAACCCTGTCTGAACTCTACCTTTCCTACTGTACTATGAAGAACAGTGAGTGTCTTTTCTACCCACATAGCAAAATTTCTTTGGCCCAGCTCTGGACCACACAATCAGCTTTTGCTTGGTCCACATGTCGCAGTAAATTACAGTACATGACTGAACCAAATCTGGCTTCCATATAAGGGCCAAACATGAACTATATCTGGGCCTAGTCTCAGTTAATAACCCATAACTCAGCCTGAACTGAGCCAGCTTTGGCCCATGTTTGGCCATTGTCTGGAAGCCATATTTGGTGTGTCATGACTGCAATAAAATTGATAAACCCATGAGGCATTGCGATTTATGCACATTAATAATGGTAATGTTAGTAATAGTTAATAATAATAATAATAATTTGTAAAATAATTGGTTAATAAAATATGTGTAATGTAGGTTAAACTCAGTTATTTTGCAACATTCAGGAAACAATGGATTAATAAATCTTGATTGTTTCCTGGATTAAAATGAAGGCATTAGAAGATGCGAACAGGAAGATGGAAATGACTTTGTGCATCAAAATATTTCGTAATTCAAATAAAAAAAAAAAAACTATTTAAAATGTGGGTCAAGGTAGGCCAAACGTATGTGGCCTGCATATCAGTTTTTAACATCTGGGCCAGATACTACATTTGACATCTGGCCCATGTCTTGTGTGCCGCTTTAAAGACGGTGCCATCTATGCCAAATCTGGGCCAGAATTATTGCTACCTGGGTGTTGTTGACTGAATGATGCAAACCACTGTCTTGTAGGGGGATCAAATAGAGCTGATAAACCAAAACCTGAAGGCTGATCTGGAAAGACTGGGCCGGACCCTGGAGTCTTCCAGACGGCATGAAGAAGAGCTGCAAGCTGAGCTCAGAGAGTCTGGCGTGGAGGCGGAGTCTTTGGCCAGGGGGCGGGAGGAAGCACTTCTGGAGGTGTCCCGATTGGAGCAGGAGAAGGAGGCGTGTCAGGCGGAGCTGGACAGTCAACGGCGTGAGCTGCGGCAAAGAGAGCGAGAGATGGCCAGACTCAGACAGCAGCTGGAGAGCACATCATCTGCCCTGGAGCATGGTCACCAGCGGGCTAGCAGCCTGGAGGCACACAACAGGTACAGGCATATGTACAGTTGTAGTCAGAATTATTAGCCCTCCTGAACATTTTGTTCCCCAATTTCTGTTTAACATAGAGAATATTTTTTTCAACACATTTCTGAACATAATAGTTTTAATAACTCATTTCTAATCACTGATTTATTTTCTCTTTACCATGATGACAGTAAATAATATTTTACTACATGTTTTTCAAGACACTAGTATTCAGCTTAAAGTTACATTTAAAGACTAAAGACTAGTTAGGGTGATTAGGCAAGTCATACTATAATGATGGTTTGTTCTGTACACTATCGGAAAAAAAATATTGCTTAAGCAGGCTTATAATATTGACCTTAAAGAGCCCATATGGTGGGTTGAGAACGGTTAAATTTCACTTTTTGAAGTCCCAAACAACAGGATGATATGTATGCAAGGTTAAAAAACACTTTCGATGTCTTATAATATCTATTTATTTTTACCTCATTTTCCCACCGACTCCCATATGAATCGTCTGAGCGAGTCTTTTTCCCCAAGCACCTCCTTTCCGTGACGCTACCACGTCACGTCACCACGTCACGTCCGTGTCAGCAGCCCAATGCCAGAACATATTGAAAACAAATCACTGCTTTTGTACAACAGCGCATTGCTATATTCTTCATCATAACAACAAACATTCAGTAATAATTAACACTTCATGGACTATTGTAAGCCAACAAATAGTTTCATTCGGCAGTATGCTAAATGGCTACCGCTACATGCTGCACGGAGCAAACACAATACAGACAACTACATCCATATTTACCTTGTTACAGTCAACACGACTGGAAGAACATGCTGGTCCAAATAAACTGGGTATTGATCCATCCTTTAACAACAACCGTGCAACAAATCCCGCGTCGTAAGCTGGTAGATTGGAGTAGCTCTCTTCAGAGAGATGACGTGAACACAGCACCGTGTTGGGGATGTAATTCTCAGGTATTTTACGAAAAAAACCTCAACCACTCCAGGTAGGGAAAAGAGATTTCCAGGTAGGGAAAATAACACAGCTTTTCCCTCGCACTTCAGAGCACAGCGTCCGCGGGTCATGATTTAACCGGAATGCCGATAAGTTTAGTAAAGTTAGCAGCAGTCGTGTTTTCCGGATCAATAACTTATGACCGAAACATTGTTCCTACACAAATAGCACCTCTTTTCAACCGTCGCAATGTATACAATCACCTACAACCTTATTTTCCTAAAAATGAGCTTTGCCTACGCGCTGGATGCATAATATTAAACTCTGTGCTGGCGGCAAAGAGACCGATCCTTAGGGACCGTCTACAAAGAGCAAAACGCGAAAACCAATACTAAAAAAGCTGTCAATAACTTCTCTCTAAATCTTTATACTGCCATCAAACAGTATAAAGATTTACTTAGATATTACTCAGATCACACGTCACTGCTGTCCCGCTGGTTATACTACAACACTTACTGCAATACAGTGCTTGTTGTCTTCCACTTTTCCTTCCTGTCTGTGGGCGGGGCCGGGCAGTTCAAATTTCCCGGGTCTGCGCGCGCAACTATTATGTTTCGCGTTGACGTCAAGCCGAAACGGCTAAAGACTCGTTCTAATAACGATTCATTTAAACAACAATGAGTCGACTCTTATATATGAATCAATCGTTTTAAACACTTTGCACTTTCAGATTTAAGCCTTAGCTGGACATTTCACTTTACTTAGAGCTGTGTAACACTGCGTGGAGGGTCATTTTCAAAAATCCATAATATGGGCTCTTTAAAATGGTTTTAAATAAATTTAAAACTGCTTTGAAGTAGATGTTTATATATTTTTAAACAACACAATATTAATGTTTTCACTTCAGAGGTGTAAAAACAAATGAACACATTTGCTATTCTGACATATTGTCATTTTCTGGAAATAAAATCGAATTGAGAAATTTGTATATGAAATCTGGAGAAAATGACATTAATAGAACAAAACACATTTTAAGATTTTACTCAAACCTACACCCATCAAATCCTGTAAATACACAAAAACTTTGGACATTTTATTTCTAAAGCTGTTTTTTCAGTATTGTTCACATCATGAAAGGTTTTTGAGCACCAAATTTTTTGCACGTTAGTATGAGTTCTGAAGGGTCATGTGGAACCTGGAGTTACTGCTAAAAAAGTAGCTTTGCAATCTGAAGAATAAAAGATTTTGTATAATTTAATACAAATAAAACAGAAAACATTATTTGATTTAAATATTTAAATAATATAATAAAATATAATTAATATAATATAATATAATATAATATAATATAATATAATATAATATAATGTAATATAATAAAAAAGTTATTATATTGCTTCAAAAAGTACACAGTAAAAAATGATTAGTTGATTACATAAAATGAACGAGTAAACCCATTGCCTTAAATTTTTAAGTTAATGAATTGTGCATAATTATAAAAATTAAGTTAAAGCGACTTAACAGTTCCAAGTTACATTGGATTTACTCACTTTTTTAAAGGGCACCTATGATGAAAATCCTCTTTTGTAAGCTGTTTGGACAGAACGGTATTGGGTATAGTGTCCACAGTCATACTAGAGTGATAGAAACACAGCAAATCTCTTTTTTTAAATTTCCTGACGTTAAAATAGGATCCAAATTCCAGTGATTTTGAGGCCCTCCACAACATGACGTAGGAGTGCGGTTTTCCCCGCCCACCGAATTGATTGACAGGCACCATGTTTCTATAATAACATGTATACACATGTCCACAGAACATTGTTTTACAAAGAAACTGGGATTAAAATATCTGTTCTAACTGTCTGTGATGTTTATAAGTTTAAAACGTTTTTAAAACAGAGCATGTTTGTAATAAAGACAATAAAATCGCTAATTCTTAACTGCTATAATCACTACGACCACATGGTGTCAGTAAACGCATATATATGTGTGTGATCTGCAAATTGTGTGTGACTCATCGTTTCAGAAAGGCTTGAATAAACTTGACCACAAATACATAAAATAAACTATTTTGACTAATGACCATATTTCAGCTACATCCGAGACCGTCTCTATCACTGACTGCTGTTTATCTGATATAACGCAGAAGCAGATACGCACATCAGAACGGTGGGCGGGGAGAAGCAGCTCATTTGCATTTAAAGCCACAGGCTACAAAACAGCTAAAATTTACTGCAAAATGGGCAGATTCTGGAGGCTATATTAAATTATCTGATGGGTATTTTGAGCTGAAACTTTACAGACACATTCTGCAGACACCAATGCTTTCTTACATCTTGTAAAAGGGGTAAAAGAGGTGCCCTTTAAGTAAAGTAAATAATCACTTGTTACAGTGTATAGTGCAAAAGTAGTATGGACCAACTTCTATGTTTTATTTCTAACACTAAGATATAACACACGGAAGATTAATAAATAATGAATAGGTTTTGAGCGTGCTATTCTCTTCACAATGAAATTTCCAGTCATCATCCCTATTTCAGATCCTATAAAACAAATAGCATAATAATATGATGTACATGGCTAAATGTATCTGTTATCTGCCCACAGACGCATGTGTCAGGATCTGGCTCAGCTCAGAGAGACCTGTGCGCAGTTTGAGGAGCTGCAGAAGGAAAACACACAGCTTGCTTCCCTCAACGCTGAGAGCAAGGCCCAGATTGACTCCCTAACAAAGGTCTGTGCAGTATTCAAAAGTGTTTGTGTGCGAGATCTGAACGATAAAAGCAATTACTATAGCGCCTCGGCACACAATATTTCTGCAATTATGTTTGCCTGGAGGTCCCATTGAGCTGAGATCTCGCAAAATGGCCCACTTTGAATATTCCCTTTCAACCAGGTAATTGTTTTCGGGCTGCTTTCTTATCTGAAAAATCCTCAGCGCAATTAGATTTAGCCTCCTCGGACAGCTGTGCTGAAAATGCATCTTTG
>CAIGQQ010033411.1:240690-285943 GCA_903798035.1 Danio albolineatus
ATTGCTGTGCATTTCCTCCATTAGAATTATTTATTTACTTATAATAATGATAATATTTATAATGATATGTTGAATTTAATGCTTGTCTCTCACATTTTATCACAACAATATTAAATAATGTAGATTAGTGTAAAATATTTTATATTTATTTTATTGTCATTTGACAAATTAGATTTTACTTTTGCCTGAGTCAGATAAGCCCATCCCTAAGTCTGTATGGCTCTGCTAGGTAATGTTACTGATGTGTGACATTTTATAATGGAACTCAATGTAATGAATGGATGTCAATGGCCAATGTTAAGTCTATGGCAGACTTTGGGACGTCCTAGCTCCTCAGAGTTACAACATTTACCCCCTTTCGGGGTATGTTCTCATTAAGGCTGCAAACCCCTACAGATGTGGTAAACCATTTATTTCTTTGTTATTCACACTTGGAGCTACTGTATAATGCATCAAAGTTGGGCGTAATGTTAAGTCGATACGATTTAGGGCAGTTTTTTTGGGGGTGGAGGGCTGTGGTGGTCGGGGGGGTTTGAGATTTTTAGATTTAAGATTGAGATTTGAGTAACGCAATAGTTACTTTCTCTGGTATTAGTTACTTTTATAATTATGTAACTCAATTACTAACTCAGTTACTATTGTGAGAAGTAACTAGTAACTATAAGTAATTACTCATTTAACGGAATGTGCCCAACACTGGAGAGCAGTAGTACTTAAAAACATGTTTTTAAACGTGCATTGCTGTGTTTTATTTATTTAAAATATTTTGAAGTGTCCACAATATTAATAGTAATTTACTCTCAACTAGGATCTGGCTAATGAGAGCGCCCAGTCCCGAGAGTTAACCAATCAGATCACACAGCTGAACCGAGCTCTTGAAGAACTGAAGGCCAGGCTTCAAACGGCATACACGCAACAGCAAAGATCCACTTCAGAAGTGGCTTTATCACCTCCTGACTCGCGCGCGGAGACTGTTGAGGGTTGTGAATCAAACAGACAGTCTGCAGACCGCCAGGAGGACACTGTCAGTACTGCAGATAAGGTGAACCACAACCAGAGCTCCAGGCCTGCAGACTTTATCTCTGCTGGAGAAGATGATGAAAACACAAGGAGCAAACAACCGCACACAAAGGCAGAGGCTGGAGGCCAAGAGGCGCTGAGTCAACGGCTGATAAACACAGAGCGCGAGGTGAGATAGAGTGCAAAACACTCAGTGAACGTTCACTCTGTATGTGTCTTTACTGGAACGCCATCCAGAGATCCAGATTGCATTTGCATGTTGAAATCAGGTGGGTAGTGATGCATTACTGTCACTTTGCTACATTTAGTCGTGTCAGTTTATAAATGTTTTTATTGATCATTTATTATTTGTGTTCCACTGATAATTTAATAAACATCAGAGCTTGAATAATTAGATTATATTTTAACATGCACCCATACATATTGTTCATGCTATATTATACTTGCATTATAACATACATATACATATTATACATACTCAATGGCCACTTTATTAGGTACACCTTACTAGTACCGGGTTGGACCCCCTTTTGTCTTCAGAACTTTCTTAATCCTTTGTGGCATAGATTCATTCATTTGTGAGTTGTAGCCTCAGTTTCCTGTTCTTAGCTGACAGGAGTGGCATGTGGTGTGGTCTTCTGCTGCTGTAGCCCATCTGCCTCAAGGTTTGACATGTTGTGCGATCAGAGATGCTCTTCTGCATACCTCGGTTGTAACGAGTGATTATTTAAGTTACTGTTGCCTTTCTATTAGCTGGAACCAGTCTGGCCATTCTCCTCTGACCTCAACAAAGCATTTCCACCCACAGACCTGTCGCTCACTGGATATTTTCACTTTTTCGGACTATTCCCTAGAGATGGTTGTGCGTGAAAATCCCAATAGATCAGCAGTTTCTGAAATACTCAGACCAGCCCGTCTGGCACCAACAACCATGCCACATTCTAAGTCACTAAAATCAGCTTTCTTCCTCATTCTGATGCTCAGTTTGAACTGCAGCGGATCATATTGACCATGTCTACATGCCTAAATGCATTGAGTTGCTTCCATGTTATTGGCTGATTAGACATCTGCGTTAACTAGCAGTTGGACAGGTGTACCTAATAAAGTGGCCAGTGGGTGTATTATTGCAGTTTTATTACATCCAAAATAAATAATCCAATCCTGGTGACTATTGCAGATACACACATTACAATATCAATGCTCAAACGATATACTGTGAACAGTGGAAGAACAGTCAGATTTTACAAGTTTTGATGAAACCTATTATGGAGCCTATTCACATTTCCAGGTTTCTCAGTAGTGGAAGTCGTCATCGCTGGGTAAACTTAGAGCGCAGCGAATGGAAGAGTACAACAAATCATTTATTTACAATCCTATTTGCTGGAATAGTAAAAGAAAAACTCCACTATGGTGTTATCAAGACTGTCAGAAAAAGGAAAACAATTGTGTGAGACTGATAACGGCAGCCAGAAGAGAGAACCACATCAAATTTATTGTCCTGCCCCCATAGGCGCTTCATTTCATACACATCGCACAAGCTGTAATTTGTTTTTTTGTAATTTGATGATATAATACATACATAAATACATCTAAATGTGCACTTTTTAAAAGAAAATCTAAATATTAAAAACTTTAAAGGATTTAAGATGCTGATGACTGTTAAACGAGTCATAACAGGCTAGTGAAAAGGCTCCATTAATAAAAGTATTAGTACATGTACCATTGAGTCCTTTTACTTGTACTTGAGTGAAATGTGATCCCGTTTTACCCACCTGTATCTGAAATGCATGCCTGTGGTTGTATCCCAGAATGCCGTGTTGCAGCGAGAGCGTGAGGTGTTGGTTTCTCAGCTGACTCAGTCTCAGTCGGCCTGCGCTCAGCTTCGAGAGCAGCTGGACACCCTGCAGCGCCACTCCATCTCACTGCAAGAAAACGGCGCTAAATTACAGGCCCTCAACACCAAACTGCAGGTGAGTGCTTGATTGAGTGTGGGTTGCGGATCTCAGAATGGACCCTCGATGCTGAAATAAAGACCGGGGTATTTTAGAGTCTGACATTTGTTTAAATCCATATTAGCTTTTATGGTGGGCGGACGTGCTGTTTCAGTCATAGCGTTGACGGAGCACCACTTTATATTTTACAGGCCTCTTATAAACGTGTTATTTACACCCAGATGGGCACATGCAGACTACATGGGCTTTGTTTGACCATTTCTTTCACTCTAGATCTCTCTAAACATTGGGTTTGAGATGCTGTAGTAGTTTTAGTTTATGCACATGAGAGGCCTAAGAGGAACAGTGCTTCTGGGGAAAAATGAAAGACCACTTCAAATGTAAAATATACCATGTTTTGAGACCTTTAATAAAGTAAATGTTAACTATATGAATATACACAGCCATGGAAACACTTGAATATTAATAGACCAACCTAAAAAATTACATATATTTTTTGTAAACTACTGTAAACTAGTCAAGTCTCTGGATTTTGTGGGGCTGTCTTGGATGTCATGTCTCTACAATATTGCATGGAGGCCGGGGACCGTACCTTTCAACTGGGCAACTGGAGTGGTGGTTCCCATTTTCTAGAAGGGGGACCGGAAGGTGTGTTTAAACTATAGGGGGATCATACTCCTCAGCCTCCCTGGAAAAGTCTGTGCCAGGGTACTGGATGGGAGGATTCGGATGATAGTTGAACCTCGGATCCAGGAGGAACAATGTAGATTTCATCCAGACGGTGGTACACTGGACCAGCTCTATACCCTCACCAGGGTGCTTGAGGGTTCATGGGAGTATGCCCAACCAGTCCACATGTGTTTCGTGGACTTGGAGAAGGCATTCGACCGTGTCCCTCATGGCCTTCTGTGGAGGGTGCTCTGGGAGTATGGGGTTGGAGGCGCTATGTTAAGGGCTGTCCTGTGCCTGTAAGAACAGAGTAGAAGTTTGCTTCTCATTGTCAGCAATAAGTCAGACGTGTTTCTATTGCATGTTGGACTCCCGCGGTGTTGCTCTTTATCACCAGTTTTGTTCATAATTTTTATGGACAGAATTTCTATACGCAGCCTTGGACCAGAGGGGGTCTGGTTTGAGGACACCAGGATTTCATCTCTGTTATTCGCAGATGATGTTGTTCTGTTGGCTTCATCGAACATGAACCTTCAGCATCCACTGGGGTGGTTTGCTGCACTCTGTAGTGTCGCTGGGATGAGAATCAGCACCTACAAGTCCGAGGCCATGGTGGTTCACCAGAAAAAGTTGGCTTACCATCTCCAGGTTGGAGGAAAGTCCTTACCCCTGGTGGAGGAGTTCAAGTATCTTGAGGTTTTGTTCATAAGTGAAGGAAGGATGGAACGTGAGATTGACAGATGGATCGGTGCAGCTGCAGCAGTAATGTGGACAATATCCAGGTCCGTTGTGGTAAAGAAGGAGCTGAGCCGAAAGGTAAGGCTCTCGATTTACTGGACAATCTACGCTCCTACTCTCACCTATGGTCATGAGCTTTAAGTCATGAGCGAAAGGACAGAATCTTAGATACAGGCGGCTGAAATGAGTTTCCTTGAAGAAGGGGGTGAGGAGCTCTGGCACCCGAGAAGAGTTTGCTGTAGAGCCGCTGCTCCATATCGAGAGAAGTCAGCTGAGGTGGCTCGAGCATTCGTTTTGGATGCATCTTGGATGCCTACCCTGGGAGGTGTTCCAGACATGTCCCACAGGAGGAGGCCTTTGGGAAGACCAAGGACACGCTGGAGGGACTATGTCTCTCGGCTGGCCTGGCAACGCCTTGAGATCCCCCCCGGAGAAGCTGGAGGACTTGTCTGGGTAGTGGGAAGTCTGGGGTTCTCTCCTAAGAATGCTGTTCCCACAACCACATTTGACTGCAGTGTGAACGTAGCCTAAGTGAATTTTGCCAAACAATGTTAATCCTACAGGCTCCACCCTTTTTGATATCTCTACTATAGTTTAGGACACACCCCTTACTCCTGATTGGCTGCAAGTGTGTTTTGCGACTCATTTTGACACTTTGGTCAAAAGAGTTTTTTAAACATTCTTGAGACTGCTACCCGCGCAACCTGGCCCCGGATAAGTGGTAGAAAATGAATAAATGAACTACTGAGGACTTTTTTCTAAATATAAAATGAAAATCTGTTGTTTAAAGCATTTTTGTGTAATATTAATAAGGTGCCATGTTTGAATACATTTTTAAACAACACAATATCAGTACGTTTTCCACTGGATTTATGATTAATTATGTGTTTGAGTAAAAAATATTTACAATTTATTCTTTAAGCGTCTGTTGACATATCTTCCAAATGTAAAATAAAACTGTTGTAATTATATTAAGCATATTTTGCATAATAAATCAACAAGGTGATCATATTAATATTTAGACAAGTCAATACCAATATTTAAACTTCTTAAAATTAGTTAAACATGCAGTAGTTTTGCCAAACAATGTTAATCCTACAGGCTCCACCCTATTTTACATCTCTACTATAGTTCAAGACACACCCCTTACTCCTGATTGGCTGCAAGTGTGTTTTGTGACTCATGACACTTTGGTCAAAAGACTTTTTTAAAACATTTCTTAGTACAACATTTCTTAGTCAATATTTGTTGGAACAACCCTAATTTTACACCCCTTTACATAAACTCGAGCACTTTCTCTTATATAGGTTTTATTTGACTGTTTCTCTCTCTCAGGTGGAGCAGGCGTCTCTGAGTGCTGAACATGCGTCCACTTTAACACGTTGCAGTGAGAGCGAATTGCGATGCGCGGCTCTAGAGGCGGAGTCAAAGGCGTGGCTTAAGGAGAAGGAGGAGTCAGCGATGCGTCTGGAGGCTGTAAGGCGGGATCATGAGAGATTGACAGCTCTGCAGCAGAGGCAGGAGGCGGAGTTAGAGGAGCTGCTCGTCAAACACAGTCAACTGAAAAGCAGCCATCGCAGTCTAGAAGCTCAGTGCAAAGACACTGAAGTCAGGTACAGTGATTAGAGGAAATGTAGAGAATAAATGTCTATTAATTTAAATCAAGTCACTTATATACAGTTAAATTCGAAATTATTCGCCCTCCTGTGATTTTTATTTTCAAATATTTCCCAAATGATGTTTAACAGTGGAAGGAATTTTTCACAGTATTTCTTCTAATATTTTTTCTTCTGGAGAAAGTCTTATTTGTTTTATTATGTCTAGAATAAAAGCAGTTTTAAATTTTTAAAACCATTTTAAGGTCAAATTATTAGCCCCCTTTAGCAATATTTGTTTTGGATTTTGGAATCGAGCAGAGGGAGGAGTGGGCGTGGCCGGCAGTGCAGGGAAAAAAGAGGGAAGCGAACAACTGTTGTCAAACCGTCAGGAGACCCATCATTTTATAGTTTACAGAGTTAAAATGCAAAGAAATAAACAGTAATTTAATGCCCTGCTACATTTGTTATTTGTAAGTTCATATACACATAACCACAATTTGTTATATCATCATAAAGATAATCGTGTTTATATAAACTCTATAAATGAGGAGGACTTCTCTCCTCCTCAATCCCCGGGTCTGAATACAGACACAGTGGATAGCCAACGCTATCTCACAGCAATTCATCACTTTTGATTTAGTGGCTAATTCGTACGATCTAATTCGTACACTTTAGTACGATTTGCTCATCACCCAATGACGGTTGTGTTTAGGGGTGGGGTTGGGTGCCACGCCTCCTTTTTTAAATCGTACATTTTCTTACGACTGAACTCGTACGAATTTGTACGAATTAGCCACTAAACTGCCAAAACGTAAAATACTTACGTTTTCTCGTGAGATCAGGCTGGGATAGCAGTGCAGCAGGAATCTTGCCCTGTCTATTCCAACACCAACCGATGTGTCTGAATGGTAACAAACTCAACTGATAGAAGATAAAGTCCGCCATTCTTCAATTCCCATACAGCTCTCCAGACAAAAATGCTTGCTGCAAACCAACAGCTTTGCTGTATCAGTCCTGTCAGCACCGTGGGCAAAAAACATGCAACAAACCCTGTGGGTCATTAAAACAAATACATATGATCCTGTGATGTGAGCGTACACAGTCTCACTCAGACATTGGGTCTCACAGCTTGGTAGGTCTGCTTTGTCTTTGAAAAGCACCTGCTCTCATGAATAATTAAGAAGCAAGGTCTTCTCATAGGATAAGAAAACTCCGCTATGAATAATAATGAGAAACCGGTCATCACTCCACTAGCAGATTCACGCTCTGTCACCAATTTTGATCCGTCCCAAAAATTATTTTAAACCCGGAAGATGAAATTAGCTGACAAACGCGCAAACTTATCTAGTTTTCCCCACAAATGGGTTGACAGGTGCTAACGTTGTCTTAAATGATGCTCAACACACACAAATCAAAGTACTCCAGGGTGTCTAAAACCTTTAAGATCACACATAGCATGAACACGAATAAACCTAATTATCCCTTAATTAGTGGTTCAGTTAGGGGAAACTTTGATATAAATCTTGTTAAATACTCTAAAATACTGTACCTGTCTAGATATAAGGAGCTGCTGGAGCGAAAAGTGCAGCTGGAGGAGGCAGAGGAATCGATACGCGTGGAGAGACAGAAAATGGAGAAAGTGACACAAGGGCAGCTGGAGAGCGAGAAGGAGCTGGAGAGACTGAAAATGGACAATGAAAGGTGAGAGATATATATATATTATAATTGCACTCACCGCCGCCACAGCACTGGGCTGGAGTTACAGCAGAGCAGATTCATGGGAAAGAGTGAGGAAGTGAAGGTGACGGTTCAGCCAGATTCACCACAGCGTGAGTCACTTCTCTGTAGTTTCCAGCAGCTGTTGGCATGGCGTGACAGCCTGCCAAAAACATTTGTAAAGCTTGTTGCTTTGGTGAACAGGAGGAGTGAAAAAACATGCACACAACCCAGGAGCTTTTGTTCAGTCGGATGACAGTGCTGCTGTAGTGCTCTGATCAGTTGTCTAGATGAATGGACAAAGGCTTGACTGACAAAAACATGCATGAGCTTCAGTGTTTAGGCTACGCAAGTTATGTAATATTACTTTTCTAATTGACGCATTACTTCATACCTGCCAACACTTGTTTTTAAAATCCCGGGAGATTATCAAAGGTGGGGGTGGGGGTGGTGGGGTTCTCATATCATTTTTTTAAAATGTGTTATTGTGCCTTTTAACATTGTAACATATAAAATTTAAAAATTCAATTATGTTTACTCACCCACAGGTCATCCAACACTTACAGCATGTGTTTTTTTTCTTCAGTAGAATGGTGATGGTTTTTCAGATTAAAAATAAAAATACAAATAACAACATAAACATACAAATGAGCCCAAAGCAATATCCATGGCTCCTGGTGACACAATGAGGCCTTGTAAAGCGAAGCGATAACAATAAACTCAAAGGAATTGAACATTATTAACAATTTCAACATAATTTACAGTTTTAGAGCCGTTGTGATTTCACATGCTGAGTGATGTCGTTTTTCCCACCGTGTCCGACATTAAAATCAATATGACACACCTTGCAGAAACCATGGGCGTCATCAAGGTGGCTTTTAGACAAAAACTCGAATTCTTCCGTTCAGCTGCTGTTAAATTTACATGTATATATTTTTTTCTTTGCTGAAGCACAACCTGTTTCTTTTCTTCCATCATGTTTACTACTGACTCATTTGCTTGTTGCTACTGTCCCGCATCTACCTCCTGCGCAGAAATCAACAGCTCACCTGAGTTGTAACGCATGTTGCCAGATTGAGGTAAAATATGTTACAAGATTTAAATATTGCATCAATTGTGTGAGGTAATGAACTTCATTGAAGATCTGGCAACTTGACAAATATGAACAAAAGTGCTTTTTTAAAAACTGCATTGGGACGTACAAATTAAGGGAGTTTCCCGGGAGAAATAACAAACCGGGAGGGTTGCGGGAGATGGATGTGAAATATGGGAGACTCCCGGGAAAAACAGGAGTGTTGGCAGGTATGCATTACTTTTAAAGAAGTAATAATATTTGAGTTACTTTATTAAAATGTAATGCGAGTTACTTTTTATTGAATTAGTTATAACATAAATCACAGAATTAAAATGAACAGTCACATTGAATCATGCACTCACTGACAGAATGCAGCATTGAAGACAAGGAAAAGGGGGTTGTCTCAATGGACAGTAATTTAAACTTGCGAATACTTTTGTTGGAAGTGGTGTTAGTGTGACCAGCAGGGGGCGCTCAACCTGTGGTCTGTTTGAGTCCTAAAACCCCAGTAAAGGGGACGCTATACTGTCAGTGGGCGCTGTTTTTTGGATAAGACTTTAAACCGATGTCCTGACTCTCTGTGGTCATAAAAAATCCCATGGCACTTCTCGTATATAGTAGGGGTGTAACCAGCGGTGTCCTGGCCAAATTCCCTTTCGGTCCTTAACCATCATGGCCTCCCAATCATCCCCATCCACTGAATTGGCTGCATAACTATCTCTCCTCTCCACCTATAGCTGGTGTGTGGTGAGCGCACTGGCGCTGTTGTCCTGTGGCTGCTGTCGCATCATCCAAGTGGATTCTGGTGTGGAGAGACCCCCCTCATGATTGTGAAGTGCTTTGGGCGTATGGCCATACACAATAAATGCGCTATATATATTTACACAACATAACTTGGTGGTTATATACACGGGTGCAGCGGATAATCTGTGGGTCAGGCCCTAATCTGCAGGCTAATTAAAAAATATGCGTGTGGTGGAGGTCCATTTGTTAAAGCAGAAACAGAGGTGAAACCGATCCGAGAGAAACTTAAAAAGGAAGAATAAAAAACTAAACAAAAGGAAGGAAAGAAAGTGCCGTGTGGGAGCGTTTTAGTAAAGTGGTTAACGAGGATGAATCAAGTGCTGGTTATGTAATATGCAACGGCTGTGAAACGCTTTATGTATATGATAGCCACAAGACCGGTACCTCAAATACGAAACATCGTGTGTGCTAAATCGAAAGGCCAGCGAGGTGAAAGTCAGACAAGCACTTTAAATTCTTACATTCGTCAGGACAGCAAAAAACACCACTTGAAGTTAAGTCTAGTCTCGTGGATGCATGTGTGTACCTGTGCAGGCTTGATATACGGCCCTTCCATGTTGTCTCTAGCAAGATTAGCTCACTGAATCGGCTGTTAATAACGAAAGATCCACGCTGACCGATCATCATTCTTAAAACAAAGAACCGCCAACTCATCCAGCATATGTTTTACGCAGCGGATGCCCTTCCAGCTCTAACCTGTCTCTGGGAAACATCCATACACACACATATACAACGGACAATTTAGCTTACCCAATTCACCTGTACCACATGTCTTTGGACTTGTGAAAACCAGAGCACCCGGAGGAAACCCACGCGACCACAGGGTGAACATGCAAACTCCATCCAGCCGAGGCTCGAACCAGAGACTTTCTTGCTGTGAGGCGAATGTGCTACACACATCGCCACCATTGCAGCTGAAGGTTATGCAGTACATTGTTAATTGCAGAGCTCCTCTATTTAAATAAATGGTGGCTCAGTGGTTAGCACTATCACTGCTTTTAGTTGCAAGTTTAATTTTACTTGTGAATATAATTCATGTTATGGAACTCAAAGTATAGGTATAGTTTGGTTTAATAGAGTGGTGTGGTTTGCTGATGATGTGCAGATATCAGAGCCTGCAGAAGGAGTGGGTTCAGGTGCAGTCGGAGCTGCTGGCCCAGAGCTCAGTTCTGAGGGTGGAGATGAGTTCTGCTCAGCTGGAGAGAACCAGACTAGAAGGAAAACTCAACTCTCTGAAAGAGCAGAACCAGCAGCTCGACCTCAACCACGTGCGGCTCAGCAGCCAGTACCAGGTCTGAGATCACAGTTTATACATTGTTTTACAAGTGCTTATTTTACTTATTGTTTATATAATGATTGTTATATTTATACATAAAATCTTTATTTTTATTTTTATTAATACTTACCAACAGGGGTGTTGCTAGATATAAAGCTCTACTGGGGCAAAAAGAAATATATATATTTATTTTTTTAATGCAAAAAATATTATAAATAAATAAAAGTATTGCTGTTGTTGTACAATTACTATTCTAAATAAATAACAGAAATTAATTCTAAATGTAACTGGAAAACAACATTTATAGATGCATAATAACCAAGACACAACTGGAGTGATGTGCTAAGATCATTTAAGATATCTTTTGCATGAATAATTACTTAATTTGAATGAAATTCTATAGACAATTCTAGAGAATACAAAAAAATGATGTTTTGTAGAATTATCTGTTGTCTTGACACAGCAGATAATTAGGTTTAATTACACTTACCTCCCTGACACGTCATCCCTCCTTTTTACTTCATACAAAAAAATCTATCAATAGGTATGCTTTGTCAGATCACCATCAAATTTTTTAGACTTTAGTTTTGTCGAACTCATTGCATGCCGTCACCTCCGCATAAGAGGCTGTTACGCCGGTTTCACAACGCATGGGCGGCATGTGAGCAGCAAGTACTTTTTTTGGCTTGCATGTTAACAACTGGGACTCGACCCTCAAGATAAGAGAAGCGTGTCAGGGTCCATTAGGAGCGGTGTGTGAGGCGTATGGTTTTCTGCGCACATGCAGAGATACGTCAGTTTGCTTTTTGATTAAACTACATCATCAGCGTTGGTACGTTTGCACATAGAGAATAACGTCTTTATTTCAGGATTACCACTCTTAATAAACACACTTTGCATATGAAGTAAATCATATCTCAAAGCATTGACTGGGGCATTGGCGATTTTTACTGGGGCACGTGCCCAGTATTACAAAAATATTTTATTGTAATAATTATTATATTATATTTTTCATTCATTCATTTTCTTGTCAGCTTAGTCCCTTTATTAATCTGGGGTCGCCACAGCGGAATGAACCGCCAACTTATCCAGCATATGTTTTACGCAGCGGATGCCCTTCCAGCTGCAACCAATCTCTGGGAAACATCCATACATACTCATTCACACACATACACTATGGACAATTCACCTATACCACATGTCTTTGGACTTTTGGAGGAAACCGGAGCACCTGGAGGAAACCCACGCAACCACGGGGAGAACATGCAAACTCCACACAGAAATGCCAACATGCCCAGCGAGGACTTGAACCAGCGACCTTCTTGCTGTGAGGCGAATGTGCTAACCACTGAGCCACCAAGTCACCCTACTAACTATAATAAGCAGCAAATAATGAGTTTATTGAGCTAAAAGTCATAGGTAGGGCCAGACGGAACCTGCGGACATTTTTTGCAATTTCTGCAGAGTATTTTGTTTAAAATCTGCGGATTTATGCAGAATGATTTTGGGAGTATCATAACTAAAACCTTAATATATAAAATACAAAGTAGTACCTTCTTAACTTTTATTTAATGTTTACAATGCAAATCCAATTAGATCCTCTTTATTTATATAAACAAAGCAAGTCTCTCATATAAAACCTCTACCGAAAGACAGAAAATATTACTCTACAAACTGTATTGTCAATAAATCATAAGTATAATTTTATATTAGTCAATATTATTACTGAAATTAATTTGAAAACTGAATAAATGTAAATTTACACACATTTACACCAGTAAATAAACAATCAATGATGGGCTAAAAATCTGCAGAAATCTGTGGAATTCTGCATGCGCAGATTCCGTGTGGGCCTAGTCATAAGTAATCATTTATTAATTGTGAGAGTTACCTTAAATTCAAGTCTTGACCATAGTTAATTTCCTTAATACTTACAGTACTTTCATGTTTTGTTTTTAGCTCCTCACGCAGCTAAAGGCAAACATGGAGGAGGAGAACCGACATCTAGTGGAGCAGAACCAGAATCTGGCCAAAGAAAACAAGGCTTTAATGGAGAGCAGCCTGGAGAGCCGAGACCAGCACCACAACCAGCAGAGAGAGTATCTGTACGAACACACACCGCTCACGTCTGTAGCGTATCAGTAAATAACCCTCACCTCACCTCCATCTGTGTGTCTCCACCGCAGGGATAAACTCAACGAGCTGCGCAGGGAGAAACAGAAGCTGGTGGAGAAGATCATGGATCAGTATCGGGTCCTGGAGCCTGCTCTGCCCGCCATGAGTCCCCTCAAACAACCAAAGTTAGTCAGGCTTTCACAATTAATGATGCAATTTATTATTTTATTAAAAACACACCGTATGGACCCTTTTCACAAGACTGTTATGGTGCATTTTACGGTCATCAGTGTCTTAAAGGGCCACGAAACCCCCCTGTCTTAGCGGGGTGTTTTCACACCTCTAGTTTGGAAAAGCTCAGGAAAGTGGGTGTGTCCAGCTTGGTTTAGATAGGAGTGTCGGGGGAGGGAAAGAGGGAAGGTTTTGCATTTAAATGGGAGTTTCCATTTGTGCACGTGCTGATTTACAAACAGGCAAAACAGACGCAGGGGGAGAAAGACAGTGACTGTGTTTACATGGACATTAGTAATCAAATTATTTGCCAAATTCTTAATTTGCCGTCTTTAACGGTGGTTTGGCACTTTCACTTATCCAGGAACATTTCCTGCAGTCCCCCGTGACAAACGAGATTTGAGATACTGCTAAGAGTGCGGTTTTAATGGAGCGTTTGAAGCCGCGCGGCGTATGAGAGCAATAAAAAACCCTCCGCATTTCTCTGTAACTTAGATGCTCTCGGTTGGTGGCGTCAGAAAGCCGTGTGTGTATAGACTGCAGTGTTTACATGTTTAAACTCAAAGAGCAGCATTTACAGCGGATCTTTCAGTCTATAATATTGTATTGATGTTAACGGACTGTAAACTCTGTAACAGTTCTAATCACTTTGACTAAGGTCTGTCTTAAAACACTGACGGAGTACTGCTGAAGATACGAACTAACTTTGCCATCTGAATAAACAAACAAAGAGCACTGATCGCTTACCAAATCTGTAGAGACGGTACAATCAACATGAACTGGAGCGGCGTCTGTTTTAAAAGGAGACGAGCGGCAAATCCGGATTTCACCATTTCCAGAGCGAAAAGCTCTCAGGTGAAAAAAAAAGATCCTTACAAACACATTTCTGCACGTGTCGCGTGAGTCTCCCTGCGCTCTCATAGCGGGAAATGAAAACAAAACCTTCGTTGCAGCACATAAACACAACTCTGATGACCTGTGTCTCCAAACAATTCTTCTTCTTCCACTTGTTTTGGCAACACAGCGTGGCGTCTCTCTGCCATCTGGACGCTGCAATAGGTACAGACAATCTTTGACGCTATCATGCATATTAATGACGTTGCACCGCATACACAATAGAGCATGCTGATTGGTTTGAGCCAAGTCTTTCTCATGAATTGACACCACACACTCAGAGACGTCACAATGCACTCGCCGGTACAGACGTCCACTCTCCACGCTGTAATACACGCAAGGATCTCTTCAGCGTGACGCAGCTTCAAAAAATCGTTTTAAACCGGAAGAACAAATTTGCTCGAAATAACACAAAAACAACCAATTTTCACTCTTTAGTGAACTATATGTGTCCTAATAGTGTTTATAGCAGCGTGGGACACATATATGACTGTCAACAGCTCAAAAAATGTGTTTTGGTGTTTTGTGACCCTTTAAATGCCAATGTTTTAGTTCTTTGATTTAAAAAAAAAAAAACGTTTTAACATTTATTAGTAGTTACCTATGTATTATATAATCTTCAAATTACAAAAAACAAATTACCTTGTGTGAGACGTCTCTAATGGACAGGACAGTATATTTGACGTTATCAGTCTCACACAATTGTTTTCCTTATTCTGAGTCTTGATTACAGCATCATGGAGTTTTCCTATTATTATTTCAGCAAGTAGGATTGTAAAAAAATTATTTGTTCCAACTATCTGGACTTCTGCTACTGAGAAATGTGGAAATGTGAAAAGGGTCCATTGTTTCACTCTATTGAACCATACTATAGTCAAAGTTTCATTAACCTCCTAGGGCTAAGTGGCCACATACTGTATGTGGACAGCACATTTTAGCTCTTATGCCCAACAACTGTATACTTTGAATGTTTTATATTTTGTTACTGACATACAGTGTCATCCTGCAACTGTTTTGTAGCATATGAAATGTCCCAAACACTATTTTTAAATGTCCAAAATAGGCAAAAAAAAAAATTATTTTACTTTCTGATAGTCAAAACATGTTAAAAAATATGTGTGTATGTGTTATTAACCACGGGTCCACATATAGGACATAATTTTTCTCTAAAAGTACATCATATCAAAAGATCATACTTAGGTTTTATTCTAATTAGGCTCCCAAATAGCAAAGAGAAATAAAAAATGCATGCAAAAAAAAAACAGCTTGGGCCTTAAGAGGTTAAAGGTGCAGTATGTAAGTGCAGGTTGCCAGATTGACGACACCAACAGTAGTGTTCCTGACTATCGAGCCCCAAGGCTGATTTAGGGCTGATTTAAGCCATGTTCTAAATAAAAGCAAAGTGATCATCTCAGGTACACCTCATGTGCTTTATTCAATGTTTAATGCTAATAATATGAGTTTGAATGCCATTTTACATGACATTTATTGCCATATACTGAAAGCAGCAGCAGATCTCAGACCTTGAAAATAAAATAAACCGTTTGAAATTGACCTTTAGAACTGTGACTCAGTGCAAACCAACTCATATCAGTGATTCAGCATCTACATTTAATAATGTTAAAGAGGTTCAATATGTATTAATTAGATTATAAACCTTACCATTTTGTTGGAGTGCAGTGAGTGCATATTCTGTGCTTCTGAATGGCTGTATTTAAATTTCTGTCGTGTTTCGTCTGGTGCAAACAGCCAAATTGTTATTCACTGTGTATCTCGTCACGTAGCTTGTTGTTAGGACATGGGGTTACAACATAACCTGCTCACCTAATGTTTATGCTTATAATATTTATATAATTTGCTTATTAATAACCACCTCATGTGGAACTCTGAATCTGCGTCTCATTTCGGAGTCTGTTACGGTTCACCGGTGGTCGCATTTCGGTCACGGACTCATGCTTTGGGAGCCTTCATGACTGAATTAATAAAATATACTGTTACTAATAAAATATGCATTTACCAAGGCAACCCGGGGGTGCTGAAATATAATTGGCTAAACTTGCAGTGTGTGGGTTAAAGGGACCAAAACAAAGATAGTCGTTTCGGCACGTAACGCACTTTCTCAAAACCAAATATTGACGTCAGCATTGTTTTTCAGATAAACAAGAACGTTCACTTGGCATGTTTCTTAAGTATATGCAAACATATTATGGTATTTTTATGCATTAGAAGAGACAAAAACTTACAGCACCATACAGCACCTTTAAGGTAAGTCATTTCACTCGGCGGCCATCTTTGAAATATCTCTTAGGCAGAAAAGATCTGTTGTGTTCAACAGAAGAAACACATAAAGGTGTAAAACCACATGAGAGAAAATAAATCATGAGGTCATATACATTTTTAGGTGAACTATTCTGTTTAAATATATAATATACTATAATCAATTATTCTTTTCTATGCTGTTTTTCACATTCCGTCTCTTTTCTATTTGATCTTTCTAACCTCTGAACTTTCCAATTATCTCTTAGGAAGTCGAACTGGATCGCGGACCGCATGAAGAAGCTGATCAAACCTAAAGGTGGAAGTAAAGAAGGCCGAGCTCACTTTATCGCAGCCGGCAGTGTGGAAAACCTGGCAGATGCGGTGGACGGATCGGCTGTTTCTCCTGCTCCAGGGCCTGGTGAGACTGCAGACAGTAATAACATTAGATGTATTGTACCACAGAGCATAAGAGAGTGCCAATAAGTTCAGACTACAGGTTCCCTGGACTCTGTAAAACACAGGAAAGGTCCCCAAAAGCCTGTAACAATGAGTGATGCTGTTAGCCTAGCACATTATACCGTTCCCTTGGATCACAACCAGATGTAGTAATTCTGTGGTAATGTGAAGGAGCAACGGAAAGGAACCTGCAGATCAAATGAATATTTCATTGAGATTTGTGTAAAATAAATACTAAATACTAAAGCATACCAGTATGGAAATATATCATGCGTTTAATGGATATAATATTGTAGAACAAGGGGCTCAAACTTAATTTACCTGGGGGCCACTCGAGGCAGAGTCTGGGTGAGGCTGGGCAGCATCAGGTTTTCCACAATAAATTAATTATATTATTAATTTTTTAATTTGTTTATTTTTTATCTTATTTTGTGTATAAGATGGAAAAAAAATCAAGTTAATACTAAATCAATTAAAATAAATACCGGAAAGCAAAACACAAATATTTCCCAAAACAGAATCTGGCAAGATCCGGCGCAATTTAAGCACTGATTTATATATATTTATCTGTGTATAATGTCCCGCTGGCAGCAGCTTAAAAAACTTTTTTGAAGTGTTGTGAATGAAGCAATCTGGGACGAATGTCCGGGTGTGTCCAATAGAAACGAGGCAGCCTAAGGCACGGATAAAAACACTCACTGCTTTAACTTTCACTCATTGAGAAATGTTTCTCTGCTTGCGTCAAGCCAATGTCCCGCTTCGAGAGCCATATACCCCACTGTGATTGGCAGGTTCATTCAGCCCACACACAACACAGTAAAGTGCCATACATATCAAACTTGCGGGCCGCACTGACATTAAACTTTTAGATTAAGGTGGGGGCCACAAACTATCGTCCCACGGGCCGCATTTGGCCCCCGGGCCGCGAGTTTGAGACGCCTGTTGTAGATGGAGATTGGAGATTGGAAATGGCATTATTTATCACTTTTGTACCAACATTGAGTAAATAAGGGGGAAGTATGTTTTTTTTTAAATATTTGAAAGTGGTTTTGTTTTTCCTTCTGCCATAAAAAGCTATATAGATGTTGCACATATAAATCATCATTCAAATAAAATGCAACAGAATGTTTGGAAGCTAGAGGAAGCTTTCACTGTATTTGGCAGTGTACAAAGATTAAATTATTTTAGGAAGAGGTAAGAGTCATAAGTGAAAAGATCATTTCAAAACAAATCCTCCTGGACCCTAAGCTTTTTTTGCTGGGCTTATACCCAGAGGGACTCAAATTATAGTAGATATACAGTTGAAGTCAGAACTATTAGCCCCCCTTTGATTTTTTTTTTTTACTTTTTAAAATATTTCTCAAATGATGTTTAACAGAGCAAGGAAATTTTCAGTTTATTTTGGCTGTAATAAAAGCAGTTTTTAATTTTTTAAGACAATTTTAAGATTGAATTTTAAGAATTATTCGCCCCTTTAAGCTATATTGTTTTCAATAGTCGACAGAACAAACCATCGTTATACAATAACTTGCCTGATTCCCCTACCTGCCTAGTTAACCTAATTAACCTAGTTAAGCCTTTAAATGTCACTTTAAGCTGTATAGAAGTGTCTTGAAAAATATCTAGTATAATATAATAATAAGTTCAGACTACCGGTTCCCTGGACTCTGTAAAACACAGGAAAGGTCCCCAAAAGCCTGTAACAATGAGTGATGCTGTTAGCCTAGCACATTATGCCATTCCCTTGGATCACAGCCAGATGTAGTAATTCTGTGGTAATGGGAAGGAGCAACGGAAAGGAACCTGCAGATCAAATGAATATTTCATTGAGATTTGTAAAATAAATACTAAATACTAAAGCATACCAGTAAGGAAATATATCATGCGTTTAATGGATATGATATTGGAGATGGAGATTGGAGATTACTGTTTTTTTTAATATATATTTTTTTACTTTTTAAAATATTTCCCAAATGATGTTTAACAGAGCAAGGTAATTTTTACAGTTTATTTCAGCTAGAATAAAAGCAGTTTTAATTTTTAGCCCCTTTAAGCTATTTTTTTCGAATATTATTGTTTAATGTCATCATGGCAAAGATAAAATAAATCAGTGTTTAGAGATGAGTTATTAAAACTATCATGTTTAGAAATGTGTTGAAAAAAATCTTCTCTCCATTAAACAGAAATTGGGGAAAAAAATAAACGGGGGCTAATAATTCTGACTTCAACTGAATATACAGACCTCAGCTTGCTTTATGCTAAAAGATGACAAATGTTGTCAAACCTGCCATTAAAAAATAACTTATTATATTAACTATATTAAAAAGAAAAAACAACTTATTATATTAACTATATTAAAAGCTAAACAGCTTGTATTTGAAAACATATGGGGTCCTTTCATTAGTTATCACAAAGATGTGGAATTAACAGAGGAAAAAGTTGATGAATAATTTTTGGTGGACAATGCAGTTCCAGTCTTATAGTTCTGTATTGATACATTCTTCAATATATATTTGCTGTTTTGTACTCATTAACGACAATAGGAGGAGCAGTTTTATTCTGCTTGTTTGTTTTTGTTTAGTTTTTTAACATCTATATACAGTTGAAGTCAGAATTATTAGCCCCCTTTGATTTTTTTTTCTTTTTTAAATATTTCCCAAATGATGTTTAACAGAGCAAGGACATTTTCACAGTATGTCTGATAATACTTTTCCTTCTGGAGAAAGTCTTGTTTGTTTTATTTCAGCTGGAATAAAAGCAGTTTTGAATTTAAGAACCATTTTAAGGTCAAAACTATTAGCCCCTTCAAGCTATTTTTTTTTCAAAAGTCTACAGAACAAACCATCATTATACATTTATATTTATATTGTATAATTTGTAAACGCAAAAAGGTTATTGTTGTAAAAAAGGCATGTAAAGTGTTGTATTTCAATGTGTACAAACTGAAAACAAACATAAAAATATTATGGAAAAAAATAAAATGCACATATCCAATATAACAATAACATCAAATATCCAGTTTCCAAGTAAATGTCAGGAAAGAAAATTAAACAACAAATATTATTTTAGTACAAATATGTTTTAAATGAGTTTCTCCTCAAATCATTGTGTGTCTGGATGTAATGTGTTTTTTAGATTCAATTTTTTTTTATCTACAGTAAGAATTTTAATTGCTTTTAGATTAGATATTTTGTTTAGTTGATATATTATTATGACAATATATTAGTTTAGTTTTACAATACATTTAACATTACTTGATATCTAACACATTAACAATGAGCAATACATTTGTTGTAGTATTATAATTGATTATTTTTAAAATCATTGTTAACATTGATCAACGTGCAGCCATTGTTAGATCATGTTAAATAATATTTACCAATGACATAGAAACATATAATATTTTAATTGTCATTTTAATTAATAAGATTAATAAATGCTTTGGGAAAATTCATATGAGAATAATAGGAATTTGAGGGGACAATATGCTTTAAATGTTTTAAAATTATGTCAAAATGTTTTAAAAAGATGATATTTCATCTTTAATACTTAGAATGCATTTATTAATCTAAGATAATGATTAACGTTGACAAATAAAATGTTGTATTTTGTATACATTTATATAATAAAATGCTTAAAATGTCAAATATATAAAAATAAAATAAAAATAAATATATCTAAATGCCCATAATGATCTTTACCTCACCAGTTAGAGAAAATCAATCAATCAATCAATAAAAAAAATGACATTAAATGAAAAAATAAATTAAATAATCTTCATTTTACAAATCACGCTTTCCTCTATCTGACCCCTCAGTTCATGACCAGGACCCCATCAGCGCTCCAGTGTCTCCAAGTCCACTGAGGAGGATTTCATATCAAGTTGAAGAAGAGCAAACTAAGGCTAATCTGCGGACTGGACGGCGTAAACTGGGCTCTCGGCACGGCTGGACTCTGGGCAGAGGCAGAGGAGGAGTTTCTCAGTCCTTCAGTCCAGGAGACCAGCGATCTCAGCCCCGCATCCGCCTGCGTTCCTCTCAGACTGGAGCCTCGGCCCTCTGGGAGCACGACAGCAGCCCTACAGCCAGCCTGGATAGCCCCAGTGAGGAGGGCAGAGGTAAACATGATGGTGGAGGGGGGAAATTGCTCAAATTTGAATGCAGACATTTGTTGGAATGTATGCATATTAAAACATGCATTTGTGGAAAATGTGCATTTGAAAATATAAATATGAAAACAAGCATTTGTAGACAATATGCATTTAAATTATGCATTCGTAAAAAAAAAAACCATTTGAAAATACACAATTGGGAAAATTATGCCTTTCAGGAAAATATACATTAAAAACATGCATTTATGAAAAATATGCATTTGAAAATATGCATTTATGGAAAATCTGCATCAAAATCATGCATTTATGAAAAATATGCATTTGAAAATATGCATTTATGGAAAATCTGCATTAAAATCATGCATTTATGAAAAATATGCATTTGAAAATATGCATTTATGGAAAATCTGCATTAAAATCATGCATTTCTGAATAAAATGCACTGAAAATATGCATCTGGAAATATGCATTCGTAAAAATATGCATTTGAAAACAGATTTGTGAAAATATGCATTTAAAATATGCATTCATAAAAAAATATGCATTTAAAAATTTGCATTTGTGAAAAATATGCATTTTAGGAAAATGTGCATTTGAAAGCATGCATCTGTTAAAAAAAATATATATACATTTGTGTAAAAGATGCCTTAGTGGAAAATATACATTTGAAAACATGCATTTGTAAAGAAAAAAATATGAATTTGAAAATATGCATTTATGGAAAACATGCATTTGTGAAAAAATGCATCTGAAAACATGCATTTGTGGAAATATGCATTTAAAAAGATGCATTCGTAAAAATATGCATTTGAAAATATATAAAATTGAAAACATACATTTGTGAAATTGTGCATTTAAAAGCATGCATTTGTAAAAAAAAATGCATTTGAAAATACACATTTGTGAAAAATATGCCTTTGTGAAAAATATACATTAAAACACGCATTTATGAAAAATATTAATTTTAAAATATTAATTTATGGAAAAAATATGCATTAAAAGCATGCATTTCTGAAAAGTATGCATTGAATATATGCATTTGAAAATATGCATTTGTGAAAATATGCATTTAAAACAGATTTGTGAAAAATATTTATTTGTAAAAAATATGCATTTGTGAAAATATGCATCTGAAAACATACATTTGTGGAAATATGCATTTAAAAAGATGAATTTGTAAAAATATGCATTTGAAAATTTGCATTTGTGAAAAATATGCATTCGTAAAAATATGCAGTTGTGAAAATATGCATTTAAAATATGCATTTGTAAAAAAAAATGCATTTGTGGATAAAAAAGGAATTTAAAATATCCATTCGTAAAAATATGCATTTGAAAACATGCAGTTGTGAAAAATATGCATTTAAAATATGCATTTGTAAAAATATGCATTTGTAAAAACATGCATTTGTAAAAACATGCATTTGTGTTAAAACATTCATTTGAAAAAATGCATTTGTGTTTATTAGAAGCTGAGAGTAATATCTGTTTGTGTGTTTTAGGTGATAGCGAGGAGAACATCTCACCTGCACATTCAGACGTCAGCCGTGTTTCATCTGGAACTGAAGGTCAGTCTGTGGCATTTGTAGAACAAATCAAAACATGCACTTTTCTGATGAAAACAAGACAAATACAGCTAAAATTAAACTATTACAGACTATTACGACAATTACAATTAAATCTGTTTTACAGAAAGATTTTCAGTCATAACAAATCAGGGATATTCCAGCAAATATAGATTTTCAGAACTCTTCAGAAGTCTAAAATAAATATGCAGTGGACATCAGACAACATGGCACCTGTTTGGTTATTTTATAGAGAGAAAGAAACGCTTTTAATAACAATATAGTAACATGTTTGGATGATGATTTGACATGTTATCATACCTTTTATGGACAAAATATTAGTCAAGCACATACCAATTAAATATTAAAGGTGAGCTGAAATCACATGCCAAATAGTTTGTGCTAAAAAAAACAAATTTTACATGCATGTGTAGTAATATGGAAGCTGATTGAGGACAAAAATCTGCAAACCAGCAGCATGAAATATGTAAATTTGGCCACATGCATAGTTTCTCTGTGTTTACCTGTTTTTTAATATGCTTATAGACTGTTTCAGGTGCCTAATTATTATTATAAAGTACTGAATATCCCAACAATTATGTCTCAAATGCAAATATGTTCTCAAATACAGCATTAGTGCTTTACACATTAATCTCCTCAAACTGTAATCCTGACATGCGTTTTGTTTAACTTTTAGATTAATAACAATCCTAAAGAGTTACATTTTATTTATTAAACATTTTAATAATGGACATCTAATGAGATCCTTCTCCTTCTCCTTTAGATTTTCACTCCAGTTTTGACAAGCCACAGGACTCGGACAACAAACACACTTAAAGCAGTAATAATTAGCATCCATTGGTATCAAAACTATTTTACATACAGTATGAAACATCCATAAAGTATATAATATGCACTTCAACAAATAAACGATTTTTAAACGCCCATGCATGATACATCCATCATTCAATACGCTCCATATTTACTTCCATAAATACCAGATGAATGTAAACAGCGGTTGCGGTTCCTATTCTCACCACTGTGTGGCACTGCAGCGCCCAGCGGTTGCTGTGCTGGTGCCTTTGCATCAGTACAATTATGAGAGTGTCTCCCGCAAACTGATGCTAACAAGATATTTATGAGAGCAGAATTAATTCATGCCGTCTCGCTGACACTTCGGAGACTTTGACATTTAGGAAGGAGGCAGAAGATGATGGGGGTCTTAAAACAACGTCCGTGCGGGCAAAGATTTTTTGTTTTTGACAATCCTTGGCTGGGGTTGAATCATAACTCAAAAAAACGACAAATGGAACGCTAATACAATTCATGAATTATGCAGTTGTCATGGCAACATTAATCAAAATGCGTCAGTCCGCAGACCTTTTTGTCGATGAATTGATGATATACCGAGCGCGGCGATGCACAGAGTTCAGAGATTGTCATCCGGTAGACAGCATTTTAAGCATGCGAAATGTTTAGCCCAAGCACTTTAAATCAATTTATTGTCACGAAGATGCCAAAAACGCTGTTCTCAGCCTTGCGAGAGATGATAGAGAAAGGGAATTGTCAAGTTGTCAGAAATTGGGCTGAAATTAGAGGACCCCTGAGGGTAGCCTTCATTAAGTTGAGAGGAAAATGATTATTATGCGATCTCAGGGCCTGATTGCCTCTCTGATAGCGCTCTTAAGACAAAGCAATGGCATTTTTACTCGCAACTTATTCAATATTCGGCTGTACTGCGGGATGAGATGTGACCTCCAGACTCCCCGGAGTTTGTTGAAGATACAGCAAGACTTTGTGGGGATCATCTGAAATATGGTCAGCGCTGATAGGATCTTTCAGCATAGCACTCTCATCTAACCGCATTCGTTCCCGCTCTCCGTCTGCATCGGCTCTCCTTCCCTCCCTCGCTTGTTTCTCCCCCAGTGTATTAAAGGCTTTGACGCTCTCAGTAAAAAGCTGATTTATTTTGTGGAGGTATCGATCGCTCTCTGCATTAAAGATTATAATTCATTACCTCGGCCCTTTTAATACATTAAACATTCAAAATAAAAATAAAATAAAATCGAGCTAGGTGAGAGGAGAGCACTCAGACACTGTCCACTCGCGCATGCACTCCATTTCAATCACATAAACACTTAAAAGATGGAGAAAAAAAAACTGCTTCGTCAATGCCACTGTGCTTTCATTTATTCATTTTTACATATGAGTGTGTGCGTATATACAGTCATTCATTCATTTTTCTTTGGCTTAGTCCCTTATTCATTAGGGGTCGCCACAGTGGAGTGAACCGCCAACTATTCCAGCATCTGTTTTACGCAGAGGATGCTCTTCCAGCTGCAACCCAGTACTAGTAAACCCCCATATACTCTCGCATTTACACATACACTACGGGCAATTTTGTTTACTCAATTCACCTACAGCACATGTGTTTGGACTGTAGGGGAAATCGAAGCACTCTAAGGGAAACTCACGCCAACAAGGGGAGAACATGTTAACTCCACACAGAAATGCAAACTGGCCAAGCCGGGACTTAAACCAGCGACCTTTTTGCTGTAATGCGACAGTGTTAACCACTGGGTCACCATGCCGCTCCCAACTACTACCCTAATAACTATTAATAGGCATCAAATTATGAGTTTATTGAGCTAAAACTCATAGTAGGAACTATACCTTAAAATAAACTAACCATGGGTTTTGTTTTAAAGAGCCCCTATTATACATTAAAAAGGGTCATATTTTGGTTTTGGGGGTCTCCAACAGCAGGCTAATATGCATGCATGGTCAAAAAACACTTTCATTGTCTTATAATTTGCATTTATTTTTACCTCATTATCCCAGCAACTCCTATATATCGTTCAGCGATTCATTTGTTCCAAAACCCCTCCTTAGCGCGATGCTAAACTGCGCTGATTGGACGGATGACACAGTCTGTTGTAATTGGTCGACATCATTCAGCGTGAGAGAATGCCCACCACGGCTTATCAATATTGAAGTAGTCATAGTGTGTGCGTGAGCATATCTGCCAACACCCGTTTTTATCGGGAGTCTCCCGTATTTCAGACACCTCACCCCTGAAACTAACCCCCCGGTCTCCCAGCATATTACTCTTTTCTTAACCAGAAGTAAAAACAGCGACACACATTCAGTATTAGTGCACACAACGGCAACAGCTGAACCATTATGAAACAGGACCGCCGCACGTGTGTAGGAGAGCTGATGTAGCCATAGCAACGACAAACAGCAGAAGAACACGAGTTCACAAACGCATTTTGATCCGTAAACAAAGCGGCACGCATCACGTTTACAACGTGCTTTTAGACGCGATATGAGAATACAAGTTAACCAGATACACTACAAGTGGATACAAGTTACAAAAACAGTTAAATGCATCATTTACAAGCTAGGTGTAAGCGTGTAGATTTCAGAAGCCTTCCTCAGAGGGAACGCAGCACAAGGCTGGGCTATAATGCTGAGGCATTTCTGCAGAAATAAAACTCAACCACTGACTCTTCTCTGTGTTGCCAGATGTAGCTGATTCCAGTCCAAACCCTGTCCAAAAGGTTTTTACCTGCACAATCAAATTCAAAACCGCCCAATCTGGCAACCTTTGCGCGCCGCTGTTGTTTGTGGGCGGGGTTGGGGGTTTCGAATCTCCTGGGGCTGTGTGCGCACAAATGGGCGGGGCTTATGTTTTGTGTTCACGTCATGCCGAAACGGTTAAAGACTCGTAAGCACGGCGATTCGTTTTAGGAACTATGAGTCGACTCTTTTATAAATGAATCAATAGTTTTAAACACTGTGCACTTTCAGATTTAAGCCTTAGCTGGACATTTCACTTCACTTAGAGCTGTGTTACACACTGCATGCAAGCTCATTTTCAAAAACCCATAATAGGGGCTCTTTAAATATGCCTGACATCTTTTACTATATATACTGGAATATTGGAAAGGCTATCTGAAATACACAAATCAAGCTGGACCTCAAAACTCCAGGAAAATGGCACAGAAAGCATGTAAGACAGCCAAAATAATTGCAAATGCATGATCCATCAAAGGCACTGGTGGTTGTGCATTCAGTGTGGGCAGAGCATTGTACGAACACAAGATCTGTGACGAAAATAGAACCAAACAGGACAGAGATACAATGGATCATTTTATAATGGAGTGAATAGGCAATCATACATTGCCCACAAATGCAGTGCCCACAAATGACCCACTGTTCCATTATCACGCTAAGCACTCGCCCTCCATCTAGCATCTTTTTTTTATATATATCACAAATGCTGTATTTATGGCTTGTGCACATGAACTCACAGTGCCTTTTATTGATGTGAAGCAAAACAGTATGCCATCTATGATCACTTATCTCTTTGTTTAACTTAATTCTCCACTGTTCTCCTGTTTAATTGCTGTTCTGTCAGTAAATAAAATCACACAAATGAACACAAGTAAAGGGGCTTTTTGTAGAACTCAGAAACTCTGGTTATTAGCGACACCAGTGGTCATTAAGTGAACTGCCGCCAACAACTTATCGCTTGTGTGCACAAATAACCGGCCTGATCTCACGAGAAAACGTTACTAATTTATGTTTTGTCAGTTTAGTTCTAATTCGTACTAATTTGTAGGAGTTCAGTCATATGAAAATGGATGATTTTTAAAAGGAGGCGTGGCACCAAACCCCATCCCACATTGAGCAAATCGTACTAAATTGCACGAATGAGCTTTCACACAAATTAGCCACTAAATCAAAAAGTTACGAATTGCCGTCAGATAGCGTTGGTATAACATACAAAAGACTTTGGAGTTGGAAATATTGTGTAGTTGGAAATATTGTGTAAAAAGCAAAGAAATTGTAAGTGTCACTGCTAACAAACATTCAGACGCTGTTGCTGAGAACAATTATGTTCATATAGTTTCAATTATTCCCCTTTAGCATGCCAAATTGTATAGATAACAGCTCTTTCAGCATTATTCTGATGATTATATGCATTATTTTCAGGTGCCAGATCTGAAAAACATGCAAATGCCCCATATAATTAATGACTTTTATATAAGTCAAGAAAGGTTTCGTTTTTTTTTTAGTTATTCCCAACAAACAAAGAACATTCCCCTAATGTACCCACACATGGTTCCCATTTGGTTATTTTGTTGGGAACCAAATAAGATCATTCATTTTCCTTCGGCTTAGTCTCTTATATATCAGGGGTCGCCATTGTGGAATGAACCACCAACTATTCCAGCATATGTTTTACACAGCCAAACCCATTGCTGGTAAACATGCATTCACACACACACTCATACACTACGGCCCATTTAGTTTATTCAGTTCACCTATAGCGCAGGTGTTTCGACTGCGGGGGAAACCAGACCAGTCAGAGGAAACCCATGCGAATACAGGGAGAACATGCAAACTCAGAACACAGAAATGCCAACTGGTCCAGCCGGGACTTGAATCAGCAACCTTCTTGCTTTGAGGCGACAGCGCTAACCCCTGAGCCACCATGCCGCCAGATGTCCAAATATTAAACTATAAATTGAATAAACTATTATAAAACATACTCTATATATTCATGTTTTTGTGCGACAGGGTGAGAGACGCATATCAAATGCAATTCCAAATACGCCTCACACAGGTGAGTGGGCTTGATAAACCACCTGTACAAAATACACTCTCATCTCTCTGACACTTTAACCTACACTTGCACCAGTTTTGCACCAGACACATTCTTACAATCACTCAATACCTCTTAAAAAACAAAAATAAAACATGAAGTGTGCCTCACACAGGTGAGTGGGCTTGACAAACCACCTGTACAAACACTCTTCTCTCTATAAAAAAAACTTCCCCCTCCTAACTCTAGCACTTAATTATCTAAGCACTAACAATTCTTTGTATAATTAGCACTTTTTGTGTGTATTACCTCTTCTTGCTGAATCATTGAATGCCTCCTCAAAATGTACATTGCTCATTGTGAATATGTACCCCCGTATACATTTTAGGAGAGTGCAAATTATGTAGCCAGAGGTACATATGGCTGCATTTCACCTTTAAAACAAACGATACAGGGCGGTATGACGCCCTCAACGACTTCTGTCATTTTGCGCTACCAACTGAATGCTTACCTCAGAGTGGACGGCTTTTCTGCTGTTACTAGTTTGCCTAGTGGCTCACCATGTACGTTGGAGCACTTAAGTTGCAGAGCAGAGTTTACAGTGGCGACGGGGTTCAGATCTGGTGTAGAACGGTTGCAGAAAGGAGGTAAAACAAAAATTAAAGGCACAAAATAAAACAAACAAGTGAACAACAGGGTGAGAATGTGGTAAAACCTGTAAACATGGTAAAAATTAGACAGCCTTATGGGCTTTATTATTTTGGGTTGGGGTTAGGAAAGGGGGTGGGTACTGGTCAATCAGTGCTTTTGAAAACACTGTCGGTTGGGTTTAGGAAAGGGGTGGGTGAGGCGCAAATGGCACTAGTGAGAGAAGTTTGAGATCTGAAAAAAAGTGTACGCAGCGGTCTCTGGTGGATTTATGCGAGAACAGCATGCGTAAATAGCACTCGCGACAGAAAATTGAGATCTGAAAAAGCGTACACCGCGGCCTCTGGTGGATTTACGCAAGAACAGCAGGCGTAAATAGCTCTCACTAGAGAAATTTGAGATCTGAAAAAGTGCACACAGCAGCCTCTGGAGGATTTACGCGAGAACAGCAGGCGTAAATAGCGCTCGCGAGAGAAATTTGAGATCTGAAAAAGTGTACACAGCAGCCTCTGGTGGATTCACGCGAGAACAGCAGGTGTAAATAGCGCTCGCGAGAGAAATTTGAGATCTGAAAAAGTGTACACAGCAGCCTCTGGTGGATTTACGCAAGAACAGCAGGTGTAAATAGCGTTCACGAGAGAAATTTGAGATCTGCAAAAGTGTACACAGCGGCCTCTGGTGGATTTACATGAGAACAGCAGGCGTAAATAGCACTCGCGAGAAAAATTTGAGATCTGAAAAAGAGCACACAGAAGCCTCTGGTGGATTTACGCGAGAACAGCAGGCGTAAATAGCGCACACTAGAGAAATTTGAGATCTGAAAAAGTGTACACAGCAGCCTCTGGTGGATTTACATGAGAACAGCAGGCGTAAATAGCACTCGCGAGAGAAATTTGAGATCTGAAAAAGCGCACACAGAAGCCTCTGGTGGATTTACGCGAGAACAGCAGGCGTAAATAGCGCTCGCGAGAGAAATTTGAGATCTGAAAAAGTGCACACAGCGGCCTCTGGTGGATTTACATGAGAACAGCAGGCGTAAATAGCACTCGCGAGAGAAATTTGAGATCTGAAAAAGCGCACACAGCAGCCTCTGATGGATTCGCAAAAAGAAAAACTGCAAGGAACCTCCTGGGTTATTTCACGACATATCACGTTATTTCACGACATATTTCACGATCTCCAGAAATGTATACCAGGGTACATGTCCATAATGAGCCTGTGTTGAAAACATCATAGATGGTTTACAGTCTAAAATAAGTCTCGAAGCTCAGTTTTTCTATTCAGTTGAACTGCTGCTGTGTATCACATTTTGTGTAACACAATAAACAAATTGTAGGTGAATAATACAGAAATAATAATGTGCAGCCCCATATTGCTGCAGAGTAATGTGGTAAACAACCTGTAATGTTATTTTAACTGCCTCTTTGTGCTCCGGGACTTTTTGTGATTGTTTAATATTACATTAGTAATATTAAATTAGATATATGCTACACGTTTGTCTGACAGAAAGCCACGATATCACCTCTCTCGTACAAATACAGTAAACATCTTTAATATTTCAGTAGACACCAACAAAGAGACGCAGGCTGCAGACAGACGCTCCGCAGGAGCCGCAGCTTAACTTCACCGACGCCTCACTAAAAATAATTCTCCCACAATGTGTTATGAGCCGCAGTATTTACTGGAGAAGAACAAAAGTAAACGCCGTATTTAATTAAAGGACTCGTACTGATGCACACAAGAGCTGTCACAGAAAACCACCTCTAGTGTGCTCCTCCGAGGAGATGTGAGCAAATTCTGCCTCCTTTGAAACATCAAGCTGAGGCTGCGCGATATGACAAATATCTCATATCATGATATAAGTCATCTCATAAACTGATAATGATCATGATATGCTGTAGTATCAATTCTGTACATTTAAACAATTAATAATTTGTAAATATTGACTACATGGGAAGGACTATGGCGGCTCAATGGTTAGCACTGTCACCTCACAGCAAGAAGGTCACTGGTTGGAGTCCCGGCTGGGTCAGTTGGTATTTCCCAGTACTGGGTTGCAGCTGGAAGGGTATCCGCTGCGTAAAACATATACTGGAATAGTTGGCGGTTCATTCCACTGTGGAGACCTCTGAAATAGAGAGTAATTTGAAGGAAAATAAATGATTGGGAAAGACTGAATGAATGGAAAGGACTAGTTCTATTTTACCTTTTCAAGTATACACTCAAAAATGTACTTGTTTAAATAAAACTTAGAAATACGAAATAATTATTTATAAATTATAGAGCAATTTTCAAAAACTAATGATTACAGGTCCAACATAAAATAAATGTAAAAAAAAATAAATTACAAAATAAAATGCAAAATGTAAACATTTTACCTTTGATGCTGCTATTCATGTCACTGTCCGAATCCCTGTAATGGCATGTAATATTGCGCTCATATAAATAAAGAAAAAGTATTATCATAAACAATGTATTTTGACACCAGGAAATAAACAATAGAGCATAATATAAAACAACAGATTTTTATTTTTGTCTATTGACCGTATTCTTCAATGCTGAAGTGTGCTCGTTTTGGCGTTTTGGCGAACTTCTGATTCAGTCGCCTATGGGGGAAATGACTAGGAATAATTAATGGTCTACTAATAAATGGTAAACTACTCGCTCTACAAACAAGTGTTTGCATGACTACACAGACAAAGTAGAATAATATAAAAAGAAAACATCAGTTTGCAACATCAAGCGGCAAAACGAGCTGGTTTTAATGTCTAAAAATGAATGGAAGTGAATGAGACCGGAAGCCACGAGCCAAAAATGATTCAAATGGCAGCGCCTGCTCATACACTGTGAATACAATACAATACACAACACGATTGATTGATTCATTTTCTTTTAGGCTTAGTCCCTTTAATAATCTGGGGTCGCGACAGCGGAATGAACCGCCAACTTATCCAGCACTTTTTACGCAGAGGATGCCCTTCCAGCCGCAACCCATCACAGGGAAACATCCATACACATTCATACACTATGGACAATTTAACTTACTCAACTCACCTGAACCACACGTCTTTGGACTGTAGGGGGAAACCGGAGCACCAGGAGGAAACCAACGCGAACACAGAGAGAACATGCAAACTCCAGTGACCTTCTTGCTGTGAGGCGATCGTGCTACCCACTGCACAACTGTGACGTTCTTACACGACACAATTGTACATCGTTTGTTCACATTAGTAAATGCATTAATTAACATTAACTAATGAACCCTACTGTAAAGTGTGACCATATATATATATATAGTCATATTGCCGACCCAGGCTCATTGGAAACGTTCCCAGGGCTACAGTTTTGGAAACTCTCAAATGTTCCGTGAACTATGTTGTCTTGCAGATTTCATTTTCACAAATCCACTAGAGGGCGCTGTCTACATTTTTGACAATCTCAAAAACATTACTGAGGCACGATTTCTCAAACATCTCATATTTCTCGTGAATCCACTGGAGGCCGCTGTATACATTTCTGTGAATATTAGCGTCTTTCACACGTGTCTGAATCCCTGTAATGGCTTGAAATAAATATTATGCTCATAGAAATTATAAATTAGCACTGTCACCTTACAGCAAGAAGGTTGTTGGTTTGAGTCTCGGCAAGGCCAGTTGGCATTTCTGTGTGAAGTTTGCATGTTCTTCCCTTGTTGGTGTGGGTTTCCTCCGGGTGCTCCGGTTTCCCCCACAAGTCCAAAGACATGCGGTACAGGTGAATTGGGTAAAACTAAATTGGCTGTAGTGTATGAGTATGTGTCAATGTGAGAGTGTATGGGTGTTTCCCAGTACTGGGTTGTGGCTGGAAGGGCATCCACTGCATGAAAACATATGCTGAAATAGTGGTCAGTTCATTCCGCTGTGGCGACCCTTTATAAATAAGGGACTAAGCTGAAGAAAAAGAAATAAACTGTAAATGTACTCTGTGAAACCACAAAATAAACGAGCATAATATGAAACAATACATTTTTATCCATATAATATAGAGTAATAATATATATGTGTGTGTGTGTATATATATATATCAGTATATACATCTAAGTATATACATCTATATATATCGTACAGCCCTACATCGAGTCTATTCTTTGATGAACATTCTCATACGCAACTCCACCGAAAGTCCCCTTCAACCCTGCATCACCCCCACCCCGGTTTATCCTCACCGCTGGCGTCTGACAGGCTTTCAGCTAGTAAATCAGTGGATTGATCTTGAGGGGCAGTGGAGTGTCCTGGGTTCTGCTAAAGATCCATTTTCATTTCACTGCATCTCCTCCAGCATCCATAAACATCAGCATCTCCTGCTGACCCGTCCCACTCATTTACCTGCTCAGATCCTGCCGTCCGGGCTCCTGTAGGGCCATGCCAAACACGATCAGAGAGCAAACAGCACTATTTTTTTTTTTTTTTTTTAATGAACAACTTAACAGATAGTTCTTTTAATATATCTGCTTCCAGGAGGCCCTGGGTCTTGTGGAGGCTGCAGTGACACAATCACACTTCTATTTACATGGGAACAAATTCAAGACGCCACAACCTGTTAAAAAAAGCATGAATGTTAAAGGGGCTGTGTGTACGAATTATCATGCATTAATTACTTTTTATTGCCAGCGTGTGAACAGCTTGATGCAAACTACAGCCAGCAGTTTTGTTTGTTTGTTTAAAAGACAAGGTTAATACAAGGTTAAATCTCATAGACATCTACCAAAAGTTCAGAAATAGATCAGTCATTAAATAGACAAGTATGAATGAATACACACGTGTAGTCTAGGGATGGGCATCTAAGGTATAATGCCGATCCGATACATATCTCGATACAAAGTCTACGATCCGATATATAAACGATATATTTGTGAAACATTGCGATGCAATACGATATGATTCACACCCATATCACGACACAATACGATAATTCAGCACTAAATAATTAGATCAAGTTTATGTAATGATGTGAAAGAGGATGCAGGGCCATTGAATGAATTTGAACATTTATTAACCAAGTAAAACCAAGAGCTTTTTTTACAAACAGTTTTTTCTCTCAGAGCCTGAGTGTTGGTTTACAGTAGAGGGCCATTTTAGAACATATGGCACATATTATTTAAGTATTTCCAAGATAAACAGAATGTACAAGTGCAATATATACTAAAATAATATATCTGCACTCTTTCAACAGAAAGAAGGTTTGCCATTGCACAACAAGAATTGTTTTAACTTTTCAACTATGAAAATAAGTTTTACAAAGATATATTTTGCCACTGATTGTTTAAAACTGAACATTGTGAACTAGCAGTGTTATGCTGCTTTTACTTTAAAACATCACTGTCACTGTAAACAACAGGCTATAAAAATTAAATTAAAATGTAATTAAAATATTTAAAGTAAACAGGAGGACACCTTGTGGCCTTTTAGAATAGTGTACAGTGGTCAGTCACTTTCAGTTAAAGGTTTTTCTTCAGAAATATCAACTGATCAACATGATCAGGGTGAAGCAAGCTACGCTGAGCTGTAACTATGTCTCCAGCTGTGCTGAAAACTCTTTCAGCTGGCACGCTTGTTGCTGGGATGGACAAATATCTCTTTGCTAAAGCTGATAGTAGTGGAAGATCTACTTGCATACTCCACCACTGCAACGCATCCCCATCCAAACCTAAAGTGTCTCTCTCTCTATATTTTAAGATTTCATCCTTAGCTTTCTCCCTGATGGTTTTTGCTGGTGGTCTTGCACTCAGGAAATCTCCAAACATCTGGTCCATGGCAGTCTTTTTCTTTGGAGGGGCATCATCTACAGAAGAGGGCAGAGGAGAGGCTTATCAGTTCTGCTAAAAATAATCCTTTAATTTACAATCTGAAAATTACTTCACTATATTGCATCTTAACTACATCTGTACATTTGTGGCATTTTCTCTATTTAAACTAACCTGTCTTGTCTTCTTTGGAAGGGCTTTTGTCGCTTTCTGTTTCAGCTGTCTGGTCCTCTTCCAATGTGCCTGTTGCCTGGTCTTCCTGGTTGCCTGTTACCGCTTCCTTAAAAAATGTATAAACATGGAAATTAATGCCTATTCATATATTATTAGTTCTAAACTGCAATAATGATCTTAATTAAAAATGTTCCTACCTCTCCATTCATCTGTACCACCTCGGTTGTTATCTTCATGAATACCATATCCTTGGCATCACTGTCATCCAAAAAAGCCAGATCTTTAAAACGTGGGTCTAGTGCTGAGGCACAGTGGAGAGTGCCTTCAAGATATGTATAACGGCCATCAAAGTCCTGCCTGAATCTCTCTTTCATGTGGGAAATAACCTCTAGATCACTCTCATCTGGTTGGAATTGTCTCTGCAATTTGGCTTGGATTGGAGAAATAATGGAGATTGTGGGATTTTTTTCCTCACTGAGGAGTGTGGTTGCCATTTTCAGAGGTGACATTAGTTTGATGACCTCTGGGATCAGTGTCATATCATCTTCTGTCAAACTCGCCATAGCCTCACGCCTTTTTATCTTCCTGGACAGCAGGGTGTTCAGTACAGCAGGCTGCTGCTCCCAGAAACGCTCCAACATGTTAAGGGTACTGTTCCATCTGGTGGAAACGTCATGGATGAGCTTGTGATTGGGAAGGTGTAACTGTGTCTGTATTTCACGCAGAGCTTCAGTTGCCTTGGGGCTTTTGTGGAAAAAGGAGACAAGCTTCCTAACTTTCACCACCAGCTCAGAGACACGGTCCACCTTAAAGGCTTTTTGAGAGGCCAAGTTCAATGTGTGGGCGATGCATCTCACGTGCGGGTCCATCTTAGCACCAGCACCAGCCAGGATCATGTTTCTGGCGTTATCGGTGACTAATGCGGGGCTCTTCCCTTCGATCTTCCACTCGCGGCACACATCCTGAAGTAAACCAGCTAAATTATCCCCTGTGTGAGCTTCGTTAAACACTCTGGTCTGCAGAACGTGGTTTTTGAGAACCCACCCGTCATCTATGTAGTGTGCTGTGACCGTTACATATGATGCTGTAGCGCACGATGTCCAGCCGTCCACCGTAACAGCAACTCTTTGGGCTTTGTGCAGAGACTCCTCTATCTCTCTTCTGACTTTGTCGTACAGAGCAGGAATCTGTTTATCGGAGAATAGCTTTCGGTTTGGTATCTTATAACGAGGCTCCAAGACATAAAGGAGGTGTTTAAAACCTTCATTTTCCGTGACACTATACGGCTGAATATCTTTGCAGATGAAAAATGCTATAGCATCTGTTATTGCTGTAGAGCGCGCGGAACTGTTATCAAGCGGGGCATGGAAAAAAACTTTCAATGCTTTTCTCACCACTTTTGGAGCTGATAGCTACAGGTGAATCAGAACAGGTAGCAGAAGATGAAGGAACACTGGACGATGCTTCCACAATAACCCCGTGGCGCCGCTTCAAGTGAAATATCAGATTAGTCGTACTGCCCGTGTATTTTACAGATGCGCGGCACATTTTACAAATCGCATTTGTCTTGTCAAGTCGTCCATCTTTCTTGTAAAATCCATAGTATTGCCACACTTTAGATTTAAAACTTAGTGGGGAATGAATTATCTCGGCGTCTGACATGTTTGTTTTGCTCCTCGCGCTTCCTAGCCATAGACTGATAGTGCTCATCACTAGCTTCATCCGCGCACCTAATACATTGAGTTGTAGTGTACACATCCGCAAGTCCGTATAAGGCCTACTTAATGTAGTTCGATTAAATTATGCGGCCAAAACAGTTGTTAATAAATAAAAAAATACTTTCTATATTAAAAAGATAAGCTGTATCTTGGAAAAAATCGATGCATCTCGAAAAAACCGATGCACCTCGATTTGCTTTTAAAATTGTATTCATCCTCTGCTGTTCTACCGATGCACTCGCATCGTGCACGCGCATGACCGCGTATCGATACATATCGGTTTATCTTCCCATCCCTAGTGTAGTCTATTTGATCATTGGACTATTTTTAGACGTATATCGGATTTACCTTCCATCTACACTTACCGGCCACTTTATTAGGTACACCAAGGTACGCAAATCACATGGAGGCAAGTTAATGCCTTTAGGTATGAAGACATAGTCAAGATGATCTGCTGCAAACTGAGCATCAGAATGGGAAAGAAAGGGGATTTAAGTAACTTGAACGTGGCATGGTTGTTGGTGTGAGTATGGTCTGAGTATTTCAGAAACTGCTGATCTACTGGGTTTATCATGCACAACCATCTCTAGCGTTTACAGAGAATGGTCTGAAAAAGAGAAAATACCCAGTGAGCTGCAGTTCTGTGGGCGCAAATACCTTGTTGATGCCAGAGGTCAGAGGAGAATGGCCAGACTGGTTCCAGCTGATAGAAAGGCAACAGTAACTCAACCACTCGTTACAACAGAGGTCTGCAGAAGAGCATCTCTGAACGCACAACATGTTCAACCTTGAAGCAGATGGAATACAGCAGCAGAAGATTACAGAAATATTTCCAGTACCTTTTTGAATCTATGCCATGAAGGAGAAAGGGAGTTCGTAAGGCAAAAGTTGGTCCAACCCTTATTATTACCCTATTGTACCTAAGGTGTACCTAATAAAGTGGCCAGTGAGTTTACGTTTGGACATCTATTAGATGTTTTTTAATAAACAAAAGAATTGCTGGGAATAAAAGCATGTAGACTGATTTTACCTAACTGTAAATCAAATCAAATTTATAGACTGTAAATTAAGCATTAGGTAGAGAGAGCAGTATGATAGATAAGATGAATATAATGCAAAGAAAAGGCATTCATTAAAATAATATTGATTCACATTACCAGATCAACATAGTCTCGAAAGCACTTGATAATCAAACTATTTAATTAACCTATGTCGGCACAATGCTGGCGAATTGCAAAGCTTGTAAAAAACATATCCATATTGCCATGATCAGCTTTTTTTTTCACAGTTGGTATTTTTTGTTGTAAAATTAATAAAAGGAGGTATACCAGTGGATTGATTACATTACGAATCGCAGTTTTGTATTCCACATTTTAAATGTAACGTCATGTTTAAATATGCAAATGACTCATTTATTTAAATACAGTATGCACTCATTTGCATAACATTTCAGCACAATATTAGAACATGAATGAAGTCAGTTTCAAAAGACTTCTGACATTATACAGTCCAAAGGTTTTTCATGAAGGGGACTTAAGATATTTTATTAGATCACTCTTTAATTACTCCTTAGTTTAGAAAATATTGTAAAAAAGCACTTCCCCCTTCCTGTAAACACCTTCAGAATACAGACACCAGTACATCTGTAAAGTCTGGAGTATACTAGTGCTGCTGAAGTGGAGAATTACTGTATATCTCAGCGCTGGAGAAGAAAACTCAATTTGAGAAATCTAAAAATATCTTCTGTGATTTAAATCTTCAGACGCAAATTGCTGAAGTGAAATAAAGGAAATTTGTGAAAGTTAATTTTTGGATGCTTTTCTCCATTAGACTGAAAGCACAAAAACTGACAGGTGCATTAAAAAAAGTGTTTCTGCCTGTATTGTCTCCTAAACACCTGGCATGAAGACTTCAGGATGATCTTAATTCTTCTTACCTTATATTAATGGAGTCTGTGTCCCACAACAGCAGCTATACTGTAAAAGAAAACCGTTTCTTAATGCTTAAAACATTTTCTTTCCATCTGGAATGTAACTTTCAACCAATTTAACTGGGAAATTATTCTACAAAAATACCAATAAATGATACATACCTCCTTAACACACTCTAACAACGAGTAAAAAGGCCATTACAAAGCAATGGCTCTAGGAAGATCCTCCATCTGTAGGTGAATGGCATGATATTGTAAAAGAGGTGTATGATAGTGAAGTACTGACCCTTTCCTGAGGCAACAATCATATCAAATTTCCTCATAGCTGTTTAAGATGGTTGCTTACATTTATATGTATTTAGAATCCCCCCACTAGAGGGTTCTGATCTCTAATTGGTGAGTTATGTAACCCTTAACAGCACTTTGTATGGCAGGATTCGATCAAATATAAATCCTTAAGAATGTAAAGACTGTATCCGGTGACCTTGGTGCCTATATTGTATGTCCTTTTGTTTTTAAGTGGTCATTTCTTCTGTTTTGAACTTTCCTTTCCAAAAATGTCATCTTCAAGCTGCATGTAAACTGTGTTGTAGAAAAATACATGTCCACAGACCTTCTTTACTCGTAAATTAAAAACTGGGATGATTTAAAACCATAAGGAAACTCCCTAGGGAACTCATGGTGAATTAGCCTCCTGGTTCACCTGGAATTTGAGATGAATGAACAGCTCTATTAAGTAGAACTAAGTTATTATCCTATAAGTAGAGAGCCGTCAGGACCATAGGTGCTGAACTAAGTACATTTCTACCATTTTTAAACCCCCAAATTGCTGAATAATGGCATTTAATGCTGAGAACGTGTTAAGAGTAACTTTATGAAGTACACAGCCAGAGTGAGCCGGTGGCCGAGGGTTGCAGTGGCTGAGAAAGGAGCCTGCTGCTTGTTCATGCAGCTCTGCTCTAAATAAAATGAACAAAGTGCAAGTTTGGAAAGCATTAGTGCTGACATTTTGATGATTGCTTTCTGTGTTCAATGAAAGAAACAGTCCGGTGTATTTTGAGCAACATGAAGGGCGGGGGGAAATTCATAGGAATATTTACTGCATATATGAATGCACAAAGAGCGGAATGGTGGCTCAGTGGTTAGCACTGTTGCCTCACAGCTGGTTTGAGTCCCGGCTGAGTCTGTGTGGAGTTTGCATGTTCTTCCAGTGTTTGTGTAGGTTTCCTCCGGGTGCTCGGGTGTCCCTCACAAAGCCATGCGCTGTTGGTGAACTGAATAGACTAAATCGGCCATAGTGTATGAGTGCATGTGTGAATGTGAGAGTTGTTTCTCAGTACTGGGTTGCAGTAAAGAGCATCCACTGCGTAAAACATATGCTGAAATAATTGGTGGTTCATCGCACCGTGGCGCCAACTGATAAAAAAAGAACCTAAGCTGAAGGAAAATTAAAGAATAAAGGAATGAATGCACTAGTACTGTGTATGTTAAAATGTTCTTTTCTAAGTAACAGGTAGAGTAATGGATTACTTAAATTAAATTGAGTAATAATATTTGAGTTACTTTTTAGTTTTATTAACAAGCTTTAAAAAATCAATTGCAAAAATAAAATTAAAGTACGTTAAATTGTGCAATCAATGAGAGAATGTGCTCCCCGCGGGAACAGACACAAATGAAGATGGCAGGTCAGAGCTTTACATTTCTGCGAGGGAGGTATTTGCATCATTTTGAACTCTCAATGATTGTCTCAAAGGACAGTGATTTTACTTGGTAAAAGGCTGGGAAATGAGCAGCTAAAATCAGCTTGACCACTCTGGTTAAAACTGGACATAGCTGATTTTAGCTGGCCATCTCCCAGCCTGACCAGCTAGGACCAGACTGCAAATGGCCAAAACCCTCTCTAAAACCAGGCTGGTCAACCAGCTAAAACCAGCCAACCATCTTAGGCCTTCTAGTAGCAACCCAAAATATAGCACTTGGCATTATAAATTAATCCAATCTAGTAGACTAAATTACTGCTCTACTGACACAGCAGAACATGTTAAAGGCACCATCAAAACAAACCTTTTTTTTTAGGGAAGTCGCATTCAAAATCCACTTTGCTCAGAAACTCCATCATTAACATCTAGCTGTCTAAATTAATGCTCTATTAATAATTCATACACTCAAAAGTATGTTAAAGGCATCATCGTTTTTTATTTATTTATTTATTTATTTATTTTTTGAGGGAAGTCACATTCAAAATCCACTTGGCTGAGAAACCCCATTATTACTCCAATCTAGTGGTCTAAATTAATGCTCTAACAATTTATAGTCAACAGAATATGTTAAAGGCACCATCAAAATAAACCTTTTCTTTTTTTAAAGTGGCATTCAAAATCCAGTTGGTTGAGAAAGCCCATCATTAATCCAATCTAAAGGCTAAATTAATGCTTTGCTCTACTAATTTAGTCGACAGAATGTTTAAGGGACCTTCAAAACAAACTTTTTTTTTTGAGGAAAGTCACATTCAAAATACACTTAGATGAGAAAGCCTATTATTAATCCAAGATACGTAAAAGTCTAAGTCAATGCTAAGTCAATATTACTTTATATAGTCAACAGAACACGTTAAAGGGACCATGTTTTTTTTTTTTTTTTTTGAGGGAAGTCGCATTCAACATCCACTTGTCTGAGAAAGCCCATCATTGACCCAATCTAACAGTCTAAATTAATGCTCTACTAATAATTTATACACTCAAATTATGTTAAAGGCACCATCAATTCATGGAAGTCTCATTCATAATGCACTTGGCAAATAAACTCCATCATTAATCCAATCTAACGGTCTAAGTTAATGCTCTGCTATACTACTTTATATAGTCAACAGAACATGTTAAAGGGACTAAAGGGTTTAAAGTTAGGCTAAAGTTAAAGGGTTTAACCTTTTTTAATTTGTTTATTTTTTTGATGGAAGTCTCATTCATAATCCTCTTGGCTGAGAAACTCCATCATTAATATAATCTAGCTGTGAATGCTCTATGAATGCTCTACTATGCTTATTTATAGTCAGCAGAATATGAGGGACCATTAAAACATTTTTTTTTTTTTTTAGGAAAGTCACATTCAAAATCCACTTGGATGAAAAAGCCCATCATTAATCCAATATATGGGGTGGCCCATTTATATGGATACACCTTAATAACTTGCCTTCAAATGACCCCAAAGATAAAAGCCTAAGGGGGTCAGATCGAGAGACCTTGGGGGCCATTCAACTGGCCCACGATGACCAATCCACTTTTCAGGAAACTGTATTCAGGAAACCATTCCCCTTTTATTAAGGTGTATCCATATAAATGGCCCACCCTGTATGTAACATTCTTGTGTTTTTTTTTTAGACAACTTAATTATTTAATGTTCAATCTATTTAAATTTGTAAAAACTAATACATAACATAATTACTTCGTGTTGTCGCAAATCGATTGAGTTAACGTAATCGTTTTTACAAATTTAAGTGGAATGAACATAAAACAACCATGTTGTTTCTTTTAAAGATTTATTTTTTTTGGCATCTTCACCTTTTTTTTTGACAGATAGGGCCGTAGGATCAGGAAATGTCTACAAGCCGGGATTTGAACTCAGGACACTTGGAGTGCTGCCGTCCCATACAGTATGTCAGCACACAAGCCACTGGGCTATCATACCAACAGAATTAAGTTGTTTCAACACTGTAAATAAAAAAGTTGACTTAACTTAAAATTAAAAGCAACAGATTCCACATTTTTGAGTCAACCGAGTCAAGTGCAGTAATTGGGTTGAAAGTTGGGTCAACTCAAAAATGTCCTGAATTTTGTTGCCTTAAAGTTGAGTCAATTTTTTTTTACAGTGTACTCATTTTAAATAAGTAGTTGATCAAGTTAATGCTTTACTATATACTGCAGTCAACAGAACATGTGAAAGGGTTCTTTTTTAAATTTTAAATTTAAAAAGGTAATTTTTTAAATTAATTTATTTTTTGAGGGAAGCAGCATTCAAAATCCACTTTGCTGAGAAACTCCATCATTAATCCAATCTAACAGTCTAAGTTAATGCTCTACTAATAATTTATACACTCACAGTGTGTTAAAGGCACCATCAATTTTTTTAATTTATTTATTTTTTATGAAAGTCGCATTCAAAATCCACTTGTCTGAGAAAGCCCATCATTAATCCAATCTAGTGGTCTAAATTAATGCTGTACAACTGATGTATACAGCCGACAGAATATGTTAAATAAGGCACCATCAAAACTATTATTATCTTTTGAGAGAAGTCACATTGAAAATCCACTTGTCTAAATTAATGCTCTACTAATAATTTATACACTCAAAGTGTTATTTTTTATTTATTTATTTACATTTTATTTATGGAAGTCTCCTTCATAAGCCTTCATAAGAAACTCCATCATTAATCCAATCTAGCTGTCTAAATTAATGCTCTACTATGCTAATTTATAGTCAACTGGATATGAGGGACCATCAAAACTAACTTTTTTTTGAGGAAAGTCACATTCAAAATCCACTTGGATGAGAAAGCCCATCATTAATCCAATATACGTAACAGTCTAAGTTAATGCTCTACGATACTACTTACTACTACGATACTACTACTTTTTTTGATGGAAGTCACATTCAAAATCCACTTGGCTGAGAAACATCATAATTAATCCAATCTAGCGGTCTAAATTAATGCTCTACTAATAATTTACAGTCAGCAGAGTATGAGGGAAAGTCACATTCAAAATCCACTTGGATGAGAAAGCTCATCATTAATCCAATCTAACAGTCTAAGTTAATGCTCTATACTACTTTATATAGTCAACAGAACATGATAAAATTAATTAATATATTTTTTTTTTATGGAAGTCTCATTCAAAATCCACTTTGCTGAGAAACTCCATCATTAATCCAATCTAGCGGTGTAAATTAATGCTCTACTAATAATTTATAGTGAGCAGAACATGTTAAAGGCACCATCAAAACAAGCGTTTTTTGAGGGAAGTTGCATTCAAAATCCACTTATCTCAGAAAGCCCATCATTAATCCAATCTAGCAGTCTAAGTTAATGCTCTACTAATAATTTATACACTCAAAGTATGTTAAAGGCACCATCAAATATTTTTATTTTTTGAGGGAAGTCGCATTCAAAATCCACTTTGCTGAGAAACTCCATCATTAATCTAATCTAGCGGTCTAAATTAATGCTCTACAATGCTAATTTATAGTCAGCAGAATATGAGGGACCATCAAAACAAACTTTTTTTTGAGGAAAGTCACATTCAAAATCCACTTGGATGAGAAAGCCCATCATTAATTCAATATATGTAACAGTCTAAGTTAATGCTCTATACTACTTTATATAGTCAACAGAACATAATAACATTAATTAATACTTTTTTTTGAGGGAAGTTGCATTGAAAATCCACTTTGCTCAGAAAGCCCATCATTAATCCAATCTAACAGTCAAAATTAATGCTCTACTAATAATTTATACACTCAAAGTATGTTAAAGGCTATATTAAAAATGTTTTTGACGGAAGTCACATTCAAAATTCACTGGGCTTAGAAACCCCATCAGTCACCCAATCTAGTGGTCTAAATTAATGCTTTACTACTAATGTATACAGTCGACAGAATGTGTTAAAGGCACCATCAAAACTATTATTATTATTTGAGAGAAGTCACATTGAAAATCCACTTGTCTGAGAAAGCCCTCCATGACACTTCTGGTTGCACCCGCAAGATTAAACCAGACTGAAGTGACTACAAACTGCGACGGAGCACCGGGATGAAATGGCAGGGCCGCGAGTGATAGCAGGCCCCGTTTGACTGGCAGAATCTGCGGTTATGAGCCTGACGATGCGCAGGGAACGCAGCTGGAGGAAAAGAGACACACACACGGGCGATAGGATCATTGAAACGAGCGCGCGAGGGCATGGGAGAGAGAGATAAGCTGCAAAAAAAGGGAAAAAGAAGAAAAAAGAAAAGAGAAGAGCAGCTCTCATCTCTCTGCTGCTGGCGTATAGGATGCACTTCAGTGTAATCGTCACTGAAGGGTTACTATTTCAGCAGCGTAGAACCGCAATGGCTGCTTTCACTGTGCCAATACAGCAAATTAAATAACACTTTACTAAGAGGGACACGGAGTCGCATCGCAAGAGGGAGGAAAGGAAGAGAGAAGTGCTGATGGGACGGTGATGAAGTCTGGATTTAGGATAATTACTCTGCTGAGCTCTTCCTCTCTCTCTCTCTTTTTCTCCTCTGCTCTCATTATTTGGAGAAGCTCGGCTGATGACAGTATCTGAGCTGCCTGTCGCTTATTAAAAAATGAAAATTGCTTCAGATGAGTTTATTAAACTCATCTCTCCCTCTTTTTTTCATCTGCCTCCCTCACTCTTTCTTCCAGCATGTCGAGATGAAAGAAGCCTCGTCTTTTTTTGGAAAAGATGCAAGAATCGAGTGAGTGGGGGGAAAATAGAAATAAATTGTAGCATAACAATTAGGAGATCTTCGCCTTGACGCTATCAGTCTTGCACCAAATGTTTCAGAAATACATCTATAAATTTGGTGTGTTCTCCATTTGGCATGTTATATTATTGAGTCGAGAGCTTACGGTGTAATTAATGAAAGTTGCGTTAAGTGCGGCCTCGGCCGTTAGTTTAGAGAGAGAGTTGACTTTAATGAGGGTCTTTTATCATACTGGAAGACAGAAAGTACATTGAAGAAGTACAAATGGTGCACTTTCATTATAGGTTAAGTGTTACAACCGTTGACACGCTCCTTTGGTATCTCTGATTGCCTTAATTCAATTTTTATTCAACTCTACAAACAATATTAACTTTCTTTTGTGATTTCAGTGCAAATTATATCATACACTCTCAGAAATAAAGG
>CAIGQQ010033411.1:302225-325009 GCA_903798035.1 Danio albolineatus
ACACACACACACACACACACACACACACACACACACACACACATAAATGGGATAATCAACGGCTTGCCGTGCGTTAAAAAACTTCCCTCTGCTGAATCAGCTGTGACAGGCTGACAGGCAGGCAGACAGAGAGACAGAGAGAGCATCTGCGTGCTGTTTTTACCTGCTAATATTAAGATGCGATTTATTAAGATCCGATCACAAGTGGACAAATAAGACATTCCCAGTCACACCTGGAGTGTGTTTCCAGTCACATTCCCAGTCACACATTCTTTTTGTCTTTCTAATGCTTCTCTGACAAGGGAGGATCTGTATAATAGCTTTTTTTCCCCTTAACATTACCTTTAATACTGCGAAAGCTGGCATACCTACTTTACAGTATAACAGAATTTCTGCGATTTATATTTCATAATAAACATACAATTCTTATAAAAGGTACCATATCAATTAAATACGGATTTTCAAGTCAAGTGTACGCTAGAGTCTTTGAAGCAAAAAAAGTCTCTTTCAGAAATCTCTGCTGCTAAATATAGGTGAATTTTGCATAATGAAAAAACATATCAGGACAGGTAGGAGAACATTCTGCTTTATTTATCTTCTTTAAAACAAAAGCAATCAGCCAAACACGCAGGATCAGTGTAATGTTACATTATTTATGCTCATAGATTAATTATGAAACTTATCTTTGTGATCTGCCAAAAAATACACCTGAGAAAAAAATAATAGGTTCAAATGTCCAAAGACTGACTGTTAGATACACCAAAGATTAATTATATCTCCCATTTTAACAACAGAGATGCAAGAGATGAGATCCAGTGGCGTAGAACCGGAGATTCTCTGGCCGACATAAAGCTTCCCTCGGGGGGAGCCGTTCTCGGAGCTGCCGCTGACCGCCTGGAGCTTCCAACATTTTTAAAGACGTGCTTTTCTTACATACAAACTGACGATTTGACTTAAAAATAACTACATTCTCGCTTGAAAAACTCTTAAAACTTAATTTTGTGGTATAGTTGATGAGTATTTTCCTAATTTTGCGGACATCCTGTCCGCCATTAATAGCCCTCATCGGTTTCATGCGCAGCACATGCTAGTTGCTATAGTAACTTTAAACGTTTGGGAGAAGTGCATTTATTTCGAACGGTGATCAAAACTGACTGGAACTACCTGTGCGTTTCAACGAAATATAGCACACCCTCCAGCCAATCAGAATCAAGAATTTCAACAGACCATGGAATAAATATATATATACACCATACACCCATATTTTGCATTAATCATTAAACAGCACTAAAATGCTCCGCCCTCGTCTAGAAAGGCAGGGCATGAAGCAGCAACTCATTTGCATTTATAGGGACACACACAAAAACAGTGTTTTCGCTTTTACCCAAAAAAGAGGCATTTACAGCATTCGATAATAAACCATAATCCATATTCCGTGGATCAGCTCTTGCATTAAAAATTGAATATGACAAAACAATTACTCTCTCTTTCATTCTCAGCTATTCTCTCGGTGTGTGTGGAAAGCAGAGGGGTTCACAAGCAGCAGTGCGCTGGTTAATTAGTGTGCCGTAATTAGGGTGTCTCTGTCACTCTGTATGTCTGAAGCGTAAAAGAAGCGAGCGGTTCAGATTGAGATGAAAACCCACGACAGGAGAGACAGATCCGTGTGAGATTGGCGAAGGAAAAAGCCACAGATATGACCAGGGAGAGGAGAAAGAATGAGAAACTGGCTGCAGTAAAAGTTGTGTCAAAGACATCCTGATGGCTCATTTCCTGGTAAATTTACTCTGGACTCACATTAACTCACAGAGGCCAGAGAGTGTGTCAATGCATTTCTGGAGGTTTTTTTTGTATTTGTACTGCTCTGCGAAGCCTATACAAGCTCCGTTAGGAACCAATTAAAACTGTGAGGTTATCTCTGTGTGTGTGTGTGTGTCTGTGTGTTTGTGTGTTTGTGTGTGTTTGCATGCTGACTCAGAAAAGTAAGTCCCTATGCATCCACCATCTGTTTGCCATGGCGTGTTCCTCGTTGAACAATAACAACAATGGCAAAAAAAGAACACCAGTAGGGAAATGACACACACACACACACACACGCACACACACACACACACACACACACACACACACCTTCTCTGGGTTTTGCTCCAGGTATTCTCTCACTGTTCTCAGGGCCACTTCGACCGCTTGATCAGGTGGATATCCTGTAAAACACACACACACACATATATATATACACACAAATCATTCAGATTTGCACTTGCTCTGAACTGGAAAATACAATATGCTGACATAAAGAATAACTATATATTTACTTAACTGCAGATAATTTGAAGACAATACATTGAACTCCTATTAAAAACATTGAGAAACTACTGTTTTTATATATTTATTTTGTTGATCTAATGGAAAAAAGATTAAAAATACACTGTAAAAAAGCCAACAAACGAAAAATTGTCTAAATAAAATTTTAAAAGTAAACTGAACTTTGGTATTTTTATTTGAAATTTTTACAATTAATACTTAGTTTGTCCAACAAATATGATACTTCAATGATGAAAACTTGCATTTTTTTGTTGAACTAATACAAAGACATAAGTTTTGCGTTGACGTGCCCTTCTTGTTGTATTTAATTTTTTTTTTAAAAACATTGTAATTTGAAGTAAAATTTCAAATGTTAAGCATACTAAACTCTACTAAACTTTGAGTTCTAGTACGCAATATTATTGGATTCTGTTTTGATCTATCAAAAAATACAAAATGGTTTTTATATGGTTTGAACTAGACTTTTTTGAGGTTTACTCATACTTTTATGTTTGTTCTGTATTTATGTACTTTGTTGACCTGCCTTTTTGTTGTTTATGTGTGTGTTTTTAAACACTAATAACTGTCATTTTATGTTGAGACAATGTTATAAAATTACACGCTAATAGCGTTTTTACAAAATAAAAATTTACGCATTTAACGCAGTGGCATTTTTAAAAAAAATTCCTGTTGTTGCCGACGTGTGTTCAGGCGACCTAGTCCATAGAGGCGACCTAGGCGGCCGACAAGGGCGGCAGAATAGTGAGTGAACCCCCCGGTCCTCACTTTAATCCGCGACACCTACCCCCTCCCTCCCGGTCCTCACGTTCATCCGTGAACCGGTCACTTTCTTTTTCACTTTCGGGTTGAGGGCGGGGTGATCACCGTTCGCCTAGAGCACCAGTTCAGCTTGCTCCGGTCCTGCATGTGTTTAATGAGCAAAGGAATATGGATAAAGGATAATATGGATAATACTGATCCATTTAAATGTACTCAGTGAAAGTGCCAGATGATGTCGCAAGCTGTCAAAGACAGCCCATTCCTCTCTAAGTTGATTCCATTTGAGCACCCTCAAATGTTTCATTAAGTTTGACGTGTTTCCCCCTTACACGCTACTTTTGTAAAGCGTCTGCTTCGCGTTGCTGTACCAGAATCCTTGCTTGAGAAATATAGTCATACTTTAAGAACCGTAGTCGTGCAGTGGTGATGATTTGAAGGGAGTGCGCTGTACTGCGCTCTCGCTCTCTCTCTCTCTGTCTGTGTGTGTGTGTGTGTGTGCGTGCGAGCGTGTGTGTTGTCACCCAATAATGTCAACAGACTGGGCTGTCTTAGCAACTGGCTAAATGCTAAGGAGGACTAAGCAAAATTGTTTCTACTTTATAATTAATGTTCCCAATACACAAAACAACTTTACAATGAATACAATTGTTTGTATTCAATCTTTTTTTTTCTTCCAATTTCCATATTTGCAATGCCTGTATTTTGGATTTTTTTGTAGTTCACTTAGAATCCAACATGGAAATAATTTTTGTTTTTATTGGCATTGATAATGCCTGTGTTTTTATTTCTGTAATAAATACGGCTTTTCATGATTAATCACAAACAAAAGTAAGATTAATTAGTTAATTTTTTAAAATAAATTGACAGCCCTACTTAATAACTATTATTTATTAACAGATTATTAATAACCTTAACTGTGCGCGCACAATCATTCTTTGATTATCACAAACGGAATGTTTTTCACCTGCTTTCTTTTGCTTACAGTTATTTTTGTTAATGTAATTTAATTATTATCTTTTACATTAACATTGCTTTAACAGGAGACAATAACTCTACATTTAACTATAGATAACTGGTGACCTGGGACCTTTAGCCAGGACAGACTACTGTGTATAGTTTTAGATGCTATACACTATAAAATAAGAATATTTTTTAAAATTTCAATTGTTTTTTATAAATATTTTTGTTAAATAAAACATAATTTTTTGCTTGTTTTGACCCATTATTTAAAATTTGTGGCAAGGAAATAACTCGTTTTGTGTGGCTATAGAAAAAAAATTGGTAAATCCATAGTGTTGAGCCCTAAAAAGACATAAAATGAAATAAAATGAATTGCAATGCGACCCTATGAAACCAGAACACATTTGCTCATGCACACTGAACAAGGTTAATTAATAATTACACACAAAAAAATGAATTAACTTGGAGGCATGTGGACATAACACAAAATTTTAATCAAGTAATTTTAGCATGCAATTAGCAAAGTCAAATCTATTAATATGAAAATATATTTTCACAACAACTAAATTGTGACAAGTGAAATAGCGAGTGGCTAGTAACGTTGGAAAACTACTAGCCACACTGCCTGGTGATCTAATAAATTAATGCTCATAATAAATCAAAATTAATTAATGCATTAAACTGACAGCCTTAAAGCAAACGCAACAGAGCAAAACTACCTGCAATCATTATAAACATGAACTGTGGTGACGTCATTTGTATGATTAAATGAGAGATGAAAGACATCCACACGTTCACACCTTGTCAGCACTTTTTGCCCATATTTTCAACATGAACACTTGAGAAGGAACCACTGGCGGTGGTTGTTTTCCAGCTGAATCTGTTTGCTTGGTTCATTTTTGAGTTTAATCTCGACACGTATAGCTAAGAAGAGGGATTATAATCACAGTGACATCCTTTCGCTCCTAATCTCTCGTCTAATCCCAGCCTTAATCTGAAAATCCCTCATACTTCTGCAAGTGATCTCCACTCCCAGAATTTCTCAAATCAGGCTCCTGCTGCATAAACACGCTTTAAGAAAGACACAAAGATGAGGACGAGGGTCACATCACGGCTGAGGCTCGTATATTAGGTTAAAGCATCATAAATATTTGAGTATGTATTTATACTATTTGTTTGTCCAGTTATTTTTTTCATTTTTTGAGCTAATTTTAGTAGCATTATTTATTTTTAGCCATTAAAATAAAGCTGAAATAAAATATAAATATTAGATTAAGAATTTACAGGAACATTTTATTTATTGGGGATGTTTTCATCCGCTCTGGGGTGATTTTGAGTCTTAATTTGGCCACAGCTTTCTGTGTTTCAGCAAATGGGATGATTTGTGGTGATAAATCTTATGTTGGACACAAATTTTGGAAAAATGCTTTGAAAATATAAAAAAAAACCTTAAAAATACAAAATCGACTACCCTTTCGTTATGTTCGGGGCTATTTTTGCCCCATTGACTTCCATTATAATCACATTTTTTTGACTGCAAAGCCATGACAACATACTATTTTGTATAATTTATTTATTTTAATTTATTTATTACATATTTTAATTATGTCTTATTATTATTTATGTCATTAAATTTTATTTTAGTTAGTTATTTCAATACTGTCTACAGTTATTAGCCAAGCCATCATTTCTGTTTTTGTCTAGGTTCATTAGTATTTAATAATTCCTTTTTTGTATGTTGTATTTTGATTGCATTTTAATTTATTTATTTATTAATTTTATTAATTTAATTAATACATTATTGTCATTTTTGTTTTAACGAAGTCATTTTCATTTGAGAACAAAAAAGACATAAGACATTTCATTTCATTCAAGAATTGAAACGTATTCCATTCATTTAGTTGTCAAGTTAATATTTCAAATATTTGGTATAGGGGCGCCACGGTGGCGTAGTGAGTAGCACGCTCACCTCACAGCAAGAAGGTCGCTGGTTCGAGCCCCGGCTGGGTCAGTTGGCATTTCTGTGTGGAGTTTGCATGTTCTCCCCGTGGTTGTGTGGGTTTCCTCCGGGTGCTCCAGTTTCCCCCACAAGTCCAAAGACGTGGTATAGGTGAATTGGGTAGGCTAAATTGTCCGTAGTGTATGAGTGTGAATGAGTGTGTGTGGATGTTTAACACACACGCTGTGTAAAAACATATGCTGGATAAGTTGGCGGTTCATTCCGCTGTGGCGACCCCGGATTAATAAAGGGACTAAGCCGACAAAAAAATGAATGAATGAATATTTGGTGTAGGTTTGGTTGCATTTTTAAGCCACAATTCTTGCTATTAAAAAAACATTTATCATAACTTCTGCCTTGAACCTTGTGTATCATTCAAGTTGACTCCCCTTTCATTAATGTGGCCGTTGACATGACACCAAATAATCATGCATTCGTGATTTCTGGTGGTTTTCCCTGTAGGAGGTAAATTTTTTAACTTTTGCTGCTGATCAGTTGGTCAGATGCAGTGTAAAAAAAGCATAGTGTGTGTGTGTGTGTGTGAGAGACCTTCCGCACTTACCTTGTTATGTCTGAAAAAATCTAAATAAGCAGCTCAGCTCTCAGAACATAGTAAACAGTAAGTGTATTTATGTTCGCACACTATAATTTGTTGTTATACTCCATAGAACTCCATATAAAAGCCAGAAACTTTTTTTGCACAGGCCTATCTAAAGGGTTAATTCTGCCAACTGATGGTCTACAGTAAAAATTACAAACTGAGCCTGTTCGTAAGAGGGAAAATCACCAACAATCAAGAATGCATGATTATTTGGTGTCAAGAGTTTGCAATCAAAAAATGTGGCTATAATGAGTAAAAGGGGCAAAAACAGCCCCGAACATACTGAAAGGGCTTGTTAATAGCAAGAATTGTAGCTTAAATTGCAAATTAAACATTCAAAAAAATCTGAAATGTTCACTTGACAACTAAATGAAAGAAACAGGTTTCAATTCTTGAAAAATAAAATGGCTAAACCCCATAGAACTCCATATAAATGCCAAAAATATTTTTACACAGGCCTATCTAAAGCGTTAATGCGTTAATGTAACTGATGTTTGTCAGTATAAATGACAAATTGTACCTTTTTTCCAACAGGGAAAAATCACCGGAAATCAAGAATACATAATTATTTGCTGTCATGGCTTTGCAATCATACAATGTGGTTATAATGAAAGTCAATGGGGCAAAAACAGCCCTGAACATAATGAAAGGGTATAGCCAGTTTGAACAATACACAAGGATCAATGCATGAATTGTTAATAGCAAGAATTTTAGCTCAAAATGCATGTGACTGAATTGATTGTGAAGATCAAGAGAAAAACATGTTAGACTTTCTGCGATGGTGTTGTGAGGCGTCGCAGACATGATATTAGTTGTCATGAACTATGCCACATTACACGAGAAGAGACAATTGAATCTTGTCACAACGCCCATTTGTCGTTTACGACTCCTACATCAAGAAAATTATGACAAAATCATGTGATCTGACCAGGGCTTAAGTGTATTTTTGCACACACTCACACTATAATTTGTTGTTTTACTCTCTAGAACTCCATATAAAAACCCATCTAAAGGGTTAATACTACCAACTGATGATCAACAGTAAAAATGACAAATTGTACCTCGTCCTAACAGCGAAAGCCACCAATAATCAAGAATGCATGATTATTTGCTGTCATGGCTTTACAATCAAAAATATGTGATTATAATAGAAGTCAATGGGCAAAAACAGCCCCGAAAAACGAAATAGGAGTCAATTTAATAGATTGGGGAAAAAAATAAACATGTTAGACTTTCTGTGATGGTCTCGTGAGGCGTCGCAGACATGGTATCGCTTGTTGGGAACTATGGCACATTACACGAGAAGAAATCAGAGCTCAACAATAAGGACTGCCTGATGGCCCGGGGCCAGCATGAGAGATGCCTGAGACAGTAGACAGGATCGTTACTGGCCCTGTCTTGTTACTAATGTTTCATTTCCCCGCAACTATTTGTCAATCGCGTGCAAATAATGTCTTAAAATCGAGAAACAGTTTGTGCTTTTAAGCCTTTAAATGCTACCTTTTCTGTTATGTCGTAAACACCAAACTTTTCAGTTCCTCTTGTCTGATTGGATGTTTTGAGCATATTATTTTTTCATAACCTGGTCACAACCAGTCCATCCAAGAAACGGCAACATCAAATTATGAGGCTAAAAGAAAACGTCTGTTTCTAACGTCCTGAAGCAGATACTTGCGTGGGTACAACACAACTAAAAAAAAATATTTATATAAATAATTATTTAATATTTATTAAAACAATTTAGAACTTCCATGCTGCTCTTTTTGTTTGCATAACACTTTGAATTTAGCTCATTATATATTTATTACATTAAAAAAATAAATAAATTCTAGATTCACAGATATTATTTTGACACTTTATTTAAAATATTTAGCTAAGAAATAGCTATAAACTTCTTTTTTTGGTGGGGCCAGTGAAAATTTTGGCAGGGCAAGTAAAAATCTAAACCACTGGCCCGATTGGGCCATTACAAAAAATCCTTAGTGTTGAGCCCTGGAAACGATTGAATCTTGTGTCATGATGCCTATTTGTCGTTTACGACTCCCCATAACACCCTACATCAAGAAAATCATGCCGAAATCATGACAAAATCATGTGATCTGACCAGGGCTTAAGTGTATTTTTGCACACACACTATAATTTTTTGTTTTACTCCATAGAACTCCATATAAAAACCCATCTAAAGGGTTAATACTACCAACTGATGATCAACAGTAAAAATGACAAATTGTACCTCATCCTAACAGCGAAAACCACCAACAATCAAGAATGCATGATTACTTCCTGTCATGGCTTTACAATCAAACATATGTGATTACAACGAAAGTCAAAGGGCAAAAACAGCCCCGAACAATGAAATTGAAGTCAATTTAATATGTAGATTGGGGAAAAAAATGAAACATGTTAGACTTTCTGTGATGGTATCGTGAGGCGTCGCAAAACATGGTATTGCTTGCCGTGAACTATGCCACATTACATGAGAAGAAATTCTTAAATCTTGTTTCACGATAACTATTTGTCGTTTACGACTCCCCATGACACCCTACATCAAGAAAATTTTGCCGAAATGGTTGCTAGCATGGCTTTGCAATCAAAAAATTTGATTACACTGGAAGTCAATGGGCAAAAACAGCCCCGAACATAAAGAAATGGTAGTCAATTTGAACACATAAAGGGTCAAATCATTCGTCATAATAAATGGTTTGTTAATAGCAAGAAGTGTAGCTTAAAATGCAACCAAACATGACAACTAAATGAATGAAATAGGTTTCAATTCCTTAGTAGACTGCAAGTAAAAATGCAATTAAAATGAAAACTTAATTATTAAATAATAATTAACCAACACAAAACCCAGAAATTATGGCTTAAGTTTAACCTAAAGCACTGTAATTACAAACCAAAATAAAATTGAATTCAAGAAAATAATAGACTTAAAAACATGAGTAAGAATGCAAACATGAGCACAGAAGTCACATTACAATAGAGGTTGAGAAAGGCAGCATTGATTATGCTAGATAGAGCATCATAAATGTAGGCTCATAAATGCGGTTAATGAATGATTGTATGGTTTTAATAATAAATGAGTCTATTGGAAAGTCTAAATCAGTCAACCTGTAATCAATTGCACGCAATCGTTTAAAGTCTATGAGCACAAAGGACATATAAATAATTGATGCAAGACAAAACAATTAAATATGAAAAATAAACATTGATTGTGTAGAGAAAGGGGAAATAAGCGGTTTAATTTCCACTCACCGTAAACTCCAGTAGAGATGCAGGGAAAAGCCTAGACATCAACAACAACAAGAAATAAAAGAGAAATATAATTAAAAGTGTGAAGAATTGTTTTCTATCTATACAGTCTACGCCTTTTGTTATAATAAAAGAAATTAAGGCACTTATTTTTGGCCCTATTAGCACAAAATCACAACAAAAACAGCTTTTACAAGAATGTAAATTGATTAATTACAACCTATTAAAACATACAATCCATTACTAATGACAATGAGCCACTTGCGGCCCGGGATTAAGGGCCTCCAAAACAAAAGGTTTGCTTGAAAGTGAATGTACCGAGTCGCAGGTAATTGTTGCTGCTCTTAAAGCGCAGCACGTTTGGATGGCACTTTGAAATCAATTAAGGGAATAAAAAATTCTGCCATTTACTCACACTCATGTTCGTCCAAAAGCTTGAATGACTTTCTTTATTCTGAGGAACAGAGAGAACGAGCTACAGCGCTGAAAGTCCTGAAGTCACTTTAATGGAGGATAATAATGAACTACATATGTAAGACTCACTTCATTGTGCTCGGCAGCTTTCAGAACAGGACTCGCGATAATAATTCAAAGATACTTTTCAAATAATCATTCTTGAGCTCAATGTCTTGGCGGTTTTATTCTGAAGACAAAGCAATAAGCACTTTTTGTGTTCCTTGGAAATGTTATACAGATTTTAAATGATAAGTATTGTTAACTATTAAACCTAGTTTTTTTTACTGTAAGTATTTACGACAAAAAAACGGCACAAAAATGGCTAAAGGTTGATTTTTCTGATGAATCATCTGTTGAACTGCACCCCAATCATCACAATCACAGAGGAAGACCTATTGGAACCCGCATTGACCCAAGATTCTCACAGAAATCAGTCAAGTTTGGTGAAGGAAAAATCAAGGTTTGGGGTTACATTCAGTATGGGGGGTGTGCTAGATCTGCAGAGTGGATGGCAACATCAACAGCCTGAGGTATCAAGACATTTGTGCTGCCCATTACATCACAAACCACAGGAGAGGGCAAATTCTTCAGCAGGATAGCACTCCTTCTCATACTTCAGCCTCCACATCAAAGGATTGGCCAGCCCAGTCACCAGACAAGAACATTATTGAGCATGTCTGGGGTACGATGGAGGAGGAGGCATTGAAGATGAATCCAGAGAATCTTGATGAACTCTGGGTGTCCTGCAAGAACGCTTTCTTTGCCATTCCAGATGACTTTATTAATGAGTTATCTGAGTCATTGCAGAGATGTGTGGATGCAGTCCTCCAAGCTCATGGGAGTCATACACGACTTTAATTCTTTTTCCACTGCACCATGACTGCACTATATTCTATACTGTACGCTATTTCTGTTAAGTGAGAAGACTTTTGTCTAAGCAAAGTCAGACCTTACTGTCCTAATTAAATAATTAAAAATCAAGCCATGATCATATTTTATTTTGTTAAAATAAGCATAATCTATAGGCCTTTACCTTTCATTTAAGCCGCTTCTGATACCAAATGATCAAATAGAAGTCAGGTTATTATTTGTTGTTTCTAAAACTTGGACAGGCAACAAGACTTCAGTCGGGTAGCGTATGTTTAAATTTTATATAAATGAAGGTAAAGAATTGTATTAGAAATATTCAAAAACTAATAGACAAGACAAAATAATTAGCCCTGTGATTTTTGTACTATATTTCAAATATATCCCAAGTGGTGTTTAACAGAGCAAGCACATTTTTCATAGTATTCTGAAGAAAGTGTTGTTTCTTTTTTTTTTTTGGAATAAAAATAATGTAAGAAGAAGTTATTGTCATTTTTTCCTGATTTTGTATCTTGCCAAATTACTACAATGATATTCCGTACTGTCATCATGGACAAAAGATAAAACTAAAAGCTAATAAATTAGAAATTAGTTAATAAAATTATTATGTTTAAAATGTTTTTGGAGGGGGGGGGGGGGGGGGGGAGACCTCCATTGAATGGCACTTGGGATATATTAGAAAAAGAATTAAACTTTCACAGCAATCAGGTTTTTTCAAATCAAATTGAAGACCTTTAAAGACCCTTTTAAGATCATTATGAATGAAATTTTAGACTTATACCGGGCTGAACACTAAGGTTTTTTAATAGCCCAGTTATTTCTTTTTGTATTAATGGAAGATCATGTAAAGGGATGTGTTGCTTTAGTTTTCCTTCCCTGATTTGTGAACTTATTTTACAAATGTCAAATAGCTGTTGTGAATTGTCTCTCTTTGGAATAATATATATATTATTTTTTGAGAGGTTTTGAGATGGATTATAGGTGATTGGATGTTGACCAGATTGGGTAGCTTTACTTGGACTCAGACACTCATTGTGAGAATGGAGATGTCGGCATATTTGTGCCAGTTTGTCAGATAAAATTGCTTAAAACACCTTCATATTTTAGAGAAGGTAGTTTAAGATTGCATAGCCAATGACTGGTCATATCCACCCGTGACCAACTCATAAGTAAATATGCAGCCTATTTTTTGACTACCTGACCCTCGCATTTATGGCAACACTCACTGACATAAGTGATTGGCCCTACAGTATATGCTCCTATTGGGCCGTGTCACACACTTGACAGAACTTGTCATAAAGGACGAGAAAAAAATTGAACATGCTAGACTTTCTGCCACAGTGTCCTGTAGCGTGGCAGGCATGGAATCGGTTGTCGTGAACTATGCCACATTACACAAGAAGACACAATTAAATCTTGTGTCACGACGCCTATTTGTCGTTTACGAATCTCTACGACACCCTACGTCAAGAAATTGGTGCCAAAATTGTGTGATCTGACTGGGGCTTAAGTCTTACACAAAAATTGTAAAAAATGCAATGAGCAATATTTTCTAAATTGTATGATTAAAAATAAGTTTATAAGAAAACACAACATTAGTTTTTGTACTTGAAAAATCTTAGTGAGATGGGTATCAATAGAGCAGAATGAAATGAAGACCACCCCAGTATCAGTTATTCCCTTTTTGGACACTAGGAAAAAGCTTTCTATGATTACGAAAAACCCTGTTCTCCTGGATACCTTTGATACATGGCAGGAATCACATAAACTACTGGGTTGAAAAATATTCTTACTTGTGAACACTCCTCTGGACCAAAACCCTAACATACCCAGCCCCATCGTAGACACATATTTAAAAAACTGGATTAAGAAAGGGATTAAAACAATTGTCGATCTTTATGTAAATGACACATTTGCTAGCTTCCCCCAGTTTTGTGAATTGTTTGATTTACCTAAGCACTATCTTTTTTAAATACTTACAAATAAGACACTGGGTTAGAAGTCAATCAGAGGAGTCATTCCCTAACATACCTGACGAATCTCTATTGGAAGACTACGGAGACCCGGAAGGGACGTGGTGGTGGGAAAAAATTGGGTGGGAGAAAAAAAAAAAAATGAGTGGGAGAAAAAAAAAATGGGTGGGAGGAAAATATTTTTTTTTACGTTTTGCGTTCCCTCGCAAAGATGTTTTGCGTTCCCTCGCAAAGATGTTTTGCGTTCCCTCGCAAAGATGTTTTTCCACAAACACTTCCTGTTCACTTCATACATGTCAACCCTCCCATTTTTGCCAGAATTATCCCGTATTTTACCATTAGGCCTATATCCTGCTATTATATGATTGAGTATTTTCTCATATTTCTCATGTATTGAAAGCTCGCTGAAATTAATATCAAATGTCTGCATTCACTTTTTTCCATTAAAGCTGTGTGTCGATCATACGCTGAATGCATAAGCCAATGACTGGTATAAGCGCTGACTGACGCGCTTCGTATGATAAACTGATCCCAGATCAGCTTCTGTACACGCCATTTAAAGAGGAGTGAAAGTGCAGGACACTTTGATATTCGGGTGTGTAGGCTATTTAAACAGACATTTTTTATCTTTGCCGGTGCACTGTGTTAAAATCTTTTACACACGCAGTAACCCGCCTGCAATAAATCAATCTCTGAAAGAAATAAAGCTGAAACGCCTCTCAACTGTTTTAGTAGATTCATATAAAAAGTGTTAGGGCGCCGGTGGAGTGCGAGTTATGTGCTGTGTTATAACTGAACTGCTGGCACTTTCATTCGTATGCTGTATGATATGAATGATAGAGGGTGAGAGTTTAACATGGTAACTATATGTTCTTGAGTTTATATGCAACACGGAGGGTTCGAGACTGCGGTGCACCATTAAAGGGGGCATAACATGGATATTTAAAATTATTAATATGTACCTCGAGGTTAAGTTAAAATGTTATAATACATTTTTAAACACACACACACACACACACACACAAAAACATGCAAAAAATATATTATTTTCAACCACCATCCTGACCCTGTATGAGAAAAGAACTGATTTTAAGGGGCGGGACATCAAAACTTGTCAGTATTTTGATTGGCTGACCTTTGATATGCAGCATGGCGGCTCCAAGATAGCAGTGCACCATTAAAGAGGGCATGACATGGATATTTCTCTATTTTAATATGTACCGTGAGGTTAACTCAAAATGTTAAAATACAGTTTTTTACACATACACACACACACACAAAAACATAAATATATGCAAAAAAAAACTATTATTTTCAACCACCATTCCGACCATGTATGAGAAAAGAACAGATTTTAAGGGGTGGGGTCTTCAAAGCTTGCCAGTATTTTGATTGGCTGATGTCTGATATGCAGCACGGTGGGTTAAAAGACTGCTGTGCACCATTAAAGGGGGCATGACATGAATATTTTTTTATTTTAATATGCACCGTGAGGTTGACTCAAAATGCTTTTTACACATACTTACACACACACACACGCACACACAAAAAACCCCATAAATATACGCAAAAAAACCCTATTATTTTCAACCCTTATCCCGACCCTCTATGAGAAAAGAACAGATTTTAAGGGGTGGGCCTTATTTTGATTTTGGTGCCAATATTTTGATTGGCTGATGTTTGATATGCGGCACGGCGGGTTAGAGGCTGCGTTGCACCATTAAAGGGGGCATGACATGGTTGTTTTTTAATTTTAATATGTACCCCGAAGTTAACTTAAATGGTTAAAATATAGTTTTTTTTACACTTACACACAAAGCAAAAAAAAAACTACTATTAAACTACTAAAAACAACTATTTTCAACCCTCACCTCAACCCTCTATGAGAAAAGGACTGATTTTAAGGGGCGGGGCCTTCAAAGCTTGTCAGTATTTTGATTGGCTAGCACCACTGCAAAAAAAAAAAAAAAAAATCCTCACTACCCCCTCACTTTTATCACAGTGATGTTTTAACATGATTATCAAAATATAAATTTGTGTAAATTTATATTTATTCAGTTTTTAAATAAAAATCAGTAATAGTATAGACAAATATGAAAACTTGAATAAGATTTATTTAAAATACAGTTTGTAAAGTAATATTTTCTGTCTTTTAGTAGATATATAATATGTGAGACTTGCTTTGTGAGACTTGCTTTTGCTTAAGTGGATCTAATTGGATTTGCAATGTAAACATTGAATAAAAGTCAAAAAGGTTTTTTTTTATTTAACATATTACATTTTTAGTTACGATACTACCAAAATCTGTGCAGAAAAAGCAAAAAATGTCAACAGATTCTGTCTGGCCCTAGACATAATTTAAAGACAAAGTTTGAAATTATTTACTTGAATAGTTTCAGCAAAACTATATTTTATAAACAATATTTTCTCTCATTTACGAGTCAAATTCTCTGTAAAAAGCATGTTATTGTAAAAAGCATGTCTAAAAATATCTGTTACATGACTAAAAATAATACCATTCATTTCTTCCTGATACCGAGATCCTCCTGAAGTCCAGATAGAGATGCAAATGAGCTGTTTAATTCAGACAGATCAAAAGCAAAAGTCCTCTTACTCATGTCAGTGCATGGAGAACATCAGAAACTCAGTGTGCATCTGTGCATCTGCACTGTAAATGACAGCAGGAATTATAATTGGTATAACAGCCTGAATAACAGTGGGTGTGGCCTATGCTCTGGAGGCGGAGTTTATATTCCACTGTGACATCATATGACACCTCACTGACAAACAAACCCTTTTATACAGCTCTATTAAATAAATATTTTTGGGTTACTTTATTTTAGTGTCCTTATTGCAGTGTAGTTATTCATTTAAGTACTGAGTAACATGAATTAACTGCAGTTACTTACTATATTGTTAGAACCAGTATGAGAGTTTGGGTCAAGGGATAGTTGCATGTAGTTATGCACAACTACTGTAATTATTTAGTAAGTACATGGAATATGTGTAAAAAACACTTTAAAATAAAGTAATACCATGCTTTGTTTAAAATATGAAGGATTTTTGAAGCGTTGAAAATTGCATGCTGTTTTAACAGAACATAGGTTTCTTAAATGTCAAGTTATTAACTTTGATTTGATGTCATGACCATTTTAAAACTGCACTGAAAGCTTCATCACAGACAAACTATAAAGTCTGACTCTGTTGTGATTGTGTGTGTGTGATAGATAGAGACACTCACCACAGTCCGCAGGTGGTGTTTAGTTGCTGTGTGCAGACAGTTATAATAACAGTTTCTCAGCGCTTCTTCTTCTCTCTCTCCCACTGAATCATGGACTATCGGCCCCACGGTGTGAATAACATCTGTGAAACAGAGAGAGAAAGACAAAGGCAGAGCTCAGTCATACAAAAACATCACAAAACATTTGAATGGGTTTCATAACTTCAGTAGACGATATACAGCCTAAATTATTCGCCCTCCTGTGAATTTAGTTTTCTTTTTCAAATATTTACCAAATGATGTTTAACAGAACAAGGAATTTTTCCACAGTACTTCCTATAATATTTTTCTTCTAGAGAGAGAAAGTCTTATTGGTTTAATTTCTGCAAGAATAAAAGCAGTTTTTGATCTTTTTAAAAACCATTTGAAGGTCAATATTATTAGCCCCCTTAAACAATTTCGATTGTCTACAGAACAAATCACTGTAATACAATGACTTGCCGAATTAACCTAGTTAAGCCTTTGAATTCTAGTATCTTGAAAAATCTCTCGTAAAATATTATGTACTGTCATAATGGTGTAAGCCCAGCAGTCCTACACCACCCAACACGCTCCGAGCTGGAATCGAACCGGCAACCCTCTAAAGGAGTAACCCCGCCAGTCCCCCCCAGAAAAATCTCTAGTAAAATATTATGTACTGTCATCATGGTGTAAGCCCAGCAGTCCTACACCACCCAACACGCTCCGAGCTGGAATCGAACCAGCAACCTTCTAAAGGAGTAACCCCGCCAGTCCCCCCCAGAAAAATCTCTAGTTAAAATATTATGTGCTGTCATCATGGTTTCAGCCCAGTAGTCCTACACCACCCAACCCGCTCCAAGCTGGAATCAAACCAGCAACTTTCTAAAGGTGTAACCCTGGCAGTCCTCCCCAGAAAAATCTCTAGTAAAATATTATGTGCTGTCATCATGATGTAAGCCCACCAGTCCTACACCACCCGACCCGCTCCGAGCTGGAATCGAACTGGCAACCTTCTAAAGGAGTAACCCCACCAGTCCCCCTTAGAAAAATCTTTGGTAAAATATTATGTACTGTCATTATGGTGTAAGCCCAGCAGTCCTACACCACCCAACCCGCTCTAAGCTGGAATTGAACCGGCAACCTTCTAAAGGTGTAACCCCGCCAGTCCTCCCCAGAAAAATCTCTAATAAAATATTATGTACTGTCATCATGATGTAAGCCCACCAGTGCTACACCACCCAACCCGAGCTAGAATCGAACCGGCGACCTTCTTAAAGTGTAACCCTGCCAGCCCCCCCCGAGAAAAATCTATAGTAAAATATTATGTACTGTCATCATGGTGTAAGCCCAGCAGTCCTACACCACCCAACACGCTCCGAGCTGAAATCAAACCAGCAACCTTCTAAAGGTGTGACACCACCAGTCCACTCCAGAAAAATCTCAAGTAAAATATGTACTGTCATCATGGTTTCAGCCCAGCAGTCCTACACCACCCAACCCGCCCCGAGCTGGAATCAAACCAGCAACTTTCTAAAGGTGTAACCCTGGCAGTCCACCCCAGAAAAATTTCTAGTAAAATATTATGTGCTGTCATCATGATGTAAGCCCAGTAGTCCTACACCACCCAACCCGCTCTAAGCTGGAATCAAACAGGTGACCTCCCGCATGGGAGTCGGTTGCTCAACCAAGGAGGCTAAAGGCCAAGGCTTCAAGCATCTGTCGCTGGAGCACCTTTAGTTTACCTGAGGTTTACCTGCAAAGCAACTAGCTGGCCTCTGCTACACTCACCCCCCTTAACCTCACTCCTATCTGGGTCACGACACCAATGTAACCCCACCGGTCCAACACCATCCAACTGGCAACCTTCCGCATGGGAGTCGGTTGCTCTACCAAGGGTGACTGTCGATAGACCACCTTTAGAGGTCAGAGAAGTGAGGTTTACCTGCATAGCACTTCACCAGCTGACCTCTGCTACACTGGCAAAGATTTTAAAAAATCAGCTATTAGAAATGAGTTATTAAAACTATCATGTTTAGAAATGTGCTGACAAAATCTCTCCGTTAAACAGAAAAAAGAATCCAAGTTTAACAGGACAGCTAATAATTCTGGACTTCAGCTGTACTTTTATTCAGCAGTGAAAAGACAAATACACTTATAATCCCATCACAAATAAGCTAAATTGGCCGAAGTGTACTTGTGCAAGAGTGTATGGATGTTTCCCAGTGTTGGGTTGTGGCTGGAAGGGCATCCGCTGCATAAAATATACGCTAGATAAGTTGGCAGTTCATTCCGCTGTGGTGACCCTTGATTAATAAAGGGACAAAGCTGAAAAGAAAATGTATGAATGAATAAATGTTTTCAACGTTCAATTGTTTATTCAAACTTACCGTTCATTCAGATTAGAAGTTGCAAATTTGAAGAAATTTTGAAATTAATGTAATGTTTTTATCAAATTACACTCAAAACTCAAGCTATAGTCAGACTTTTAATCAGACTGTTTGTCATGAGGATGTTTTAATGTTCTGTGTGTACATAACGATATAACAGTGTTTCTCATATGAAACTGTAAAATACTGTTGAAGTGACTCTGAGATCAGCTCTGGAAATAAAGATCTTATGTTTATGTCCTCAAACAGTAAGACAGCAGCAGTCTGAACGCCATGATTGTCACATTCACAGTCAGTGTGTGTATAATAAACTCTGCCATTCATTCACACAGATATGCGGTACGTGAAGATTTTTTTAAAACAGCCTCCTGTGGTTTAATATTCACAGACAACAATCCGAACACTGAATTGATTATGTATACAGCACAACGTTTTAGTTATTCATTCAGTGTGTCTTCTGCATTGTAAAAATCATGGGTTCCTACACTGTAAATATTAAAAATTGAATTATTATAGTTGAATTATTCACCCTCCTGTGAATTTATTTTCTATTTCAAATATTTCTCAAACAATGTTTAACCGAGTAATTTTTCACAGTATTTGCTATAATCTTATTTCTTCTGGAAAAAGTCTTATTTGTTTTATTTCACAAAGAGTGAAAGCAGTTTAAAAAAATTTAAAACAATTTTAAGGTTAATATTTTAAGCCCCCTAATTATTATTAATAATAATAATAACAATAATAATAATAATAATAATAATAATAATAATAATGATGATAATATAAATAATAATAACAACAACAAAAATAATAATAATAACAATAACAACAAAAAATAACGACGACAACAACAACAACAACAACAACAACAATAATAATAATAATAATAATAATAACAATGATAATAATAATAATAATAATAATAATAATAATAATAACAAAAACAACTACAATAATAACAACAACAACAACAACAACAACAACAATAGCAATAACACTGTGTAAAACATATGCTGGATAAGTTGGCAGTTCATTCCGCTGTGGCGACCAAAGATTAAAAAAGGGACTAAGCTGAAAATGAATGAATGAATGAACAACAACAACAACAACAACAACAACAACAACAACAACAATAATAATTATAATAATAATGGTGGTTCATTCCGCTGTGGCGACCCCAGATTAATAAAGGGACTAAGGCGACAGGAAAATGAATGAATGAATAATAATATTTCAATATTGATTTGAATTGAATTGAATTGAAATATTGATTTACATTATTATTATTATTATTATTATTATTATTATTATTATTATTGTTCATTTATTCATTCATTCATTTTCTTGTTGGATTAGTCCCTTTATTAATCCGTGGTTGCCATAGTGGAATCAACTGCCAACTTATCCAGCATGTTTTTTTACGCAGTGGATGCCCTTCCAGCTGCAACCCTTCTCTGGGAAACATTCATACATTCTCATTCACACTCAAACACTACGGACAATTTAGCCTACCCAATTCACCTATACCACATGTCTTTGCACTGTGGGGGAAACCGGAGCACCCGGAGGAAACCCACGCGACCACGGGGAGAACATGCAAACACAGAAATGCCAACTGACCCAGCTGGGGCTCGAACCATTGACCATCTTGCTGTGAGGCGAACGTGCTACTCACTACGCCACCATGGCGCCTTTTATTATTTATTTATTAAACATTTTGGTAATCATTAAATTTGAGGATATTGGGCTGTGTTCACTCCTGGAGGATAACTCAGAACTTCAGTAGAGAAATGTATATTTAAATTCACCCATTAAAGAGACACCAATTATGTTGAATATAACAGTGCTGTCTGTATATCAGTATCAGTAGTAAGAATTTGGCCTTGTAATGCAGTGCGACTGACATAAAGAAATAACTGATTGCTATTGGAAGTGGTATTTAGCTTGTGTCTTCTGATGACATATATTAATATATGATGATAGTATTATCATTCATTTTCCTTCAACTTAGTCTCTATTTCAGAGCTATAAAGAGAAATAAACCGCCAACTATTGCAGTATATGTTTTACACAACCCAGTACTAGGAAACACCCATACACTCTCACATTCACACACACAAACATACTATGGCCAATTTAGCTTATGCCATTCCCCCATAGCGCATGTCTTTGGACTGTGGGGGAAAAGGAGCACCTGGAGGAAACCCACACCAACACAGAGAGAACACACACAAAAGTGCCAACTGGTCCAGCCAGAACACAAACCAGCGACCTTATTGCAGTGTGGTGACAGTTCTAACCATAAGACACCAAATATGTGGAATTTAATAGTGCTCTCTGTTCAGTGTATCAGTATCAGTAATAAGAATCTGGCCTTGTCGTGCAGTGCGACTGGCATAAGGAAATAACTGATTGCTATTGGAAGTGGTATTTGGCTTGTGTCCTGTGATGACATCTGATATATATGATGATATATTATCACAACATCTGAATGTCTTTCACAGTAACTGTTTTCAGCAGCTGAGAGGACATTTAGTCTTTCTTTATCCCACATTTACCATTATAACCATTATTTTATACCATAGTGATTGCAGTAATTTCATGACAGTAAATTCATATGGAATTATCTTAAAACTGTGTAATGCTTTCACAAACTATTTATTGGCGTGTTACCAGTGTTTACTGTAATGACATCGGCTGTAGTAATAGTTGGCAGATTCTATGGTTTCCATGGTGCACGTTCATAAGGATTACAGGAAAACGCTCAAAGCTTGAGGATAAATAATGTTTATTCTTGTTCAAACAGAAAGTTATAATTGATAGTGATTGCATGCATTGCAAAATAGACTTTTTGTTGTAAATCTTAAACTTCAGTGTTCACGTTTAATCGAACTGCAGTCTGTCAAAGAATAGCGATTGTTTCTCATTTAATCAGAGCCTAAAAGAACCATTTTCCACACCAATGAATGAAAACTTCATCTGACATTTTTATTTTTACTTTTAACTACAGCATGTAACTGCATGTGAATTTATTATAATAAATTAAGCGGACACCGCAAACGAGGGAAAAACATTTACAGTTATTCTAATACTTAATATTAATAATAATAATAATATAATAATTTCTTTCATTAATTTTATTTTAGGCTTAGTCCCTTTTAATCTGAGGTCACCACAGTGGAATTAACTGCCTCCGTTACGCCCAATAATATAATAATAATATAACATTATTTATTATGTTATTAATTATTATTAATATTATTAAATCAAATTATATAATTTAAATAAAAATATTTCTAATAAAGTTATACATTCTAAAACAACAATTTGCTAAATATTTAATAAATGTAAAGTATATATTATTAATAATAATATAATATAATAATGTAAAATTAAATTTATATTTACATTTAAATAAATAGGGTTTGTTTAAATATACAGCGGGGAAAATAAGTATTGAACACGTCACCATTTTTTTCAGAAAAAAATATTTCTAAAGGTGCTGCTGACTTGAAATTTTCACTGGATTACAACCAAAGTAATCCATATATGCAAAAAAAACAAATCAAATTAGTTTACAAATGAAGAGATATGCATGATAAAATGAAATGACTGTAAAAAAGTATTGAACACATGAAGAAAGGGAGGTGTCGAAAGGCAGTGAAAGCCCAGGCAGCAGCTGAAATCTCTCAGTAGTTCTTCAGCAACCCTCTGCCCTTCCTCAGTGTAAATGAATATTAGTTGATTCAGCTCAACATCTACATCAGCAGGATGATGAAGATGAAACCAGGGTGGACATTACAGCAGGATAATGATCCAAAACTCGGCCAAGGAAACTCTCAAATACTTTCAGAGAAAGAATATCAAACTGTTGAATGGCCCAGCCAATCACCTGATCTGAATCCAATAGAAAATTTGGTCCCACTTTATATTAAGTGTCGCTTATACCTGTGAACTTACATGG
>CAIGQQ010033411.1:335009-350865 GCA_903798035.1 Danio albolineatus
CCATGTAAGTTCACAGGTATAAGCGACACTTAATATAAAGTGGGACCGCCAAAACTTACACCTGAGCAATGCATGTGACTTTTTTCTCCATACAAGAGGCGTCTTTAAGCTGCCATTATTTTAAAAAGCCTTTTAAATAAAGTATTAAATACATTTCAGTAGTTCAGCACTTTCTCCTTATGCCATTTCATTGTTATTACACAGAACTTTTTTCTTTGGTTATTTTTTTATGCTTGTATTGTTTGGGTTTTTACCAAAATCTGGTCCAATTCCATGTCAACAGCTCCTTTAGAAATGTTCAATGCTTGTTCCTCGCTGTAATAATTTAAATGTATATATGCATGCATGTATATATTATTATTATCATCATTATTATTATTATTATTATGCATCAAGAGCAAAATTACAACACAAATATTATTTTCTTCAAATTTTAAACCACAAAGATTTTATTTTGCCAGAAATCTGCAAAAAAATCTCTATTTTTCAATTTAATACAATTCAATTTAATTCAACTCAATTTGTTTATTGTCATGTGCGCAGTGAGGAAACAAGTTTCCCTGTACAATGAAATTCTTACTTTGCCATCCACAGTGAAGTCATGCGCATAATATACACATCATACACATATGCACACCGAATATGTAAGGGATAATCAACGGCTTGCCGTGCGTTAAAGGATTTTAATGCACAACGTGGAGGCAAAGGCGCCTCTGCAAAGTGCATTAAAATCCTTTAACGCACGGCAAGCTGTTGATTATCCCGCTTATTCCATGATCATTTGCCAAGGTAGGCCTACGTTTAAAATAGTTTTTCACTTTGCAGCGCAGTATTTGTCAGATTTATTGACCGTTTCTACATGTTAGATTTTCTAGTCCCTCCACTGAATCTGTGACAGGCTGACAGGCAGACAGAGAGATAGAGAGGGGAGTGTTTCCTGGGGTGTGTTTCCAGTCTTCTAACATTTTTAAAAACACACTTTTCTTACACACAAATGGCCGATTTGACTTTAAAATAACTACATTCTCGCTTGAAAAACTCTTAAAACTTGATTTTGTGGGATAGTTTATGAGTATTTTCCTAATTTTGCGGATTTCCCATCCACCATTACCAGTCCTCATCGGTTTCATGAGCAGCACATGCGAGTTGCTATAGTAACTGTAAACGTTTGGGAGAAGCGCATTTATTTCGAACTGTGATCAAAACTGACTGGAACTACCTGTGCGCTTCAACAAAATATAGCACACCCTCCAGCCAATCAGAATCAAGAATTTCAACAGACCATGGAATAATTATATATGTATATATCAGAACGTAAACAATATATAATACTGATTGTGGAGTAACGTAAACAGATGTAAACAATGTACAGTATAGTAGTTAATTGTGTAAAATTGTGCTTATTATGCAAAAAGTGTCTGGTGTAATTGGTCACTTTATTTTGATGGTCCGTTTGTTGAATTAACTTATTCTCATTAGATTATAAGTAAACTGTTAGGTTGGGGTTAGGGGTAGGGTTAGTGTAAGTTGACATGTACTTGCAAAGTTTCTAATAGTCAGTTAAATGTCTGTTGAATGTCAGTATCAACAGATATTAAGTAAACAGTCTACTAATACTCAAACGGAACATCAAAGTAAAGTGTTACCGTGCAATTGGTTTAACTGCAAACAACAGTATAATGGCCAGAGCAGATTGAGTGCAGTTGTATACATTAATAGTGCAAACTGAGATTTTGATGTGCTTCTCTATTGCAGACTATTTACTTCTCATTGCACTCAAACTTGAGAAGATGTTTGATGCAAACCTTATTTTAGGCCCTGTATAATAAAACCCTATAAGAGTCTGTACAGTATGCTGTCCAAACAAGTGCGACAGCAGGAGAAACCCTGATGCAGCGTCACACATACAGTACTAGTTCTTTAATTACGTCTAGCCTTCTGAACAGTTCTCTTATTCACTTCAAGCAACAACACTTTGTTCTTCTCATTTCTGCCATCTGTGCCTTTCTCATTTCCTAAAGCCCCACTTGTCCCAATCCTGCACCCTCTCATCTTTATTTCCTGCTTCCTCCACCCATCCACACTCAACCGCAGACGACGTGCATGTCTGTTTCCCCATCCTCCTTCTGCCTTCTGTCTAAAACACTCATCCATCTGTCCGTTCGATGTCTCATGCCCTTGTGTGTCACGTCTGTGGCATGTCCTCAATCTCTCCCCTTTACCCCAGTTGTCCTTTGGCCGTCCGGCAGCCCACCGTCAGCCCCGTTTCCCTCATCCATCCCTCCCCAACACCTCGTGCTGTCCGGCTGCCTTTATTTACCGCTGCACTCTGCAGTGTTTACAGCATCGATCCACCTCTGTTTGTTTAGTCCAGCAGCACCATCATACATCAAGTCGGGCAGAGACATTACTCACACACACAAGCGCACACACACAAATAAAGCCCAGCTTGCAGATGCTTGTATATGAAGTGCAAAAGGAAACAAGGGACAGGAAAAATGGAGAGAACACGTTTGAGTGGAAGTACTGTGTCACCCTGTGTTGTCATGTTTGTGGCACAGCAAGTGGGTGTCAAAGGAATGGGAAAAGAAGACAGGATGACATAATCACCGCAGACACAGGTTGAAGTAAACTACTGAAAACTGCTGAAAAGTTCAGGTTTTAACTCTCTTTAAATGCAAATGAGCTTCTTTTGCCCGCCCCCTATTTCTCAAGTGAGGCTTTACAGCTTGTGCTTCATATACTCTGATATTAACAAACCAACTATCTGCGTGATTTTAAAGTCTTGTCTGTTTGAAGTCCTGATATATGGTTTTCCATTGGCAGAAACAAGCGTGTGCACAGAAAGTCAGCTGTCAGATAGCTTGTCATGTAAAACATATAATATAAAATAAATATACAATATTCCAAAGCCATCTGTAATCTTAGAACTACGGCATAAAATTAATAAATAAATAAATAAATGTTTTTAATTGCTTGTTTTTAACAGCAGATGGTGCTCTAGATTAAGTTATTACAGCAGATGGCGCTCTAGGTTAGTTTTAACAGTAGATGATGGTGCTCTAGGTTACGTTTTTACCAGCAAACGATGCTCTAGGTAGGTAATTCTTTTAGCAGCAGATGGTGCTCTAGGTTAAGTTTTTACCAGTAGACGGCACTCAAGGCTACTTTTTAACAGCAGATGATTGCGCTCTTAGTTAATTTTTTAATAGCAGATGGTGCTCGAGGTTAAGTTTTTAACAGCAGGTGGTGCTCTAGGTTGGGTTTTTAAGAGCAGATGGCGCTCTAGGTTGCTGTTTTAACAGCAGATGGTGATCTAGGTTAAGTTTTTAAACAGCAAATGATGCTCTAGGTAGGTAATTCTTTTAACAACAGATGGTGCTCTAGGTTAAGTTTTTACCAGTAGATGGCGCTCTAGGCTAGTTTTTAACAGCAGATGGTGCTCTAGGTTGAGTTTTTAACAGCAGATGGTGCTCTAGGTTGGGTTTTTAACAGCAGATGGTGCTCTAGGTTAAATTTTTAACAGCAAATGATGCTCTAGGTTAAGTTTTTAAAAGCAGAAGTACTCTAAGTTAAGTTTTCAACAGCAGATGGTGCTCTAGGTTAAAGTTTTTAACAGCAGATGGTGCTCTAGGTTAAAGTTTTTAACAGCAGATGGTGCTCTAGGTTAAGTTTTTAAAAGCAGACACACTCTAGATCAGTGGTTCTCAACTGGTTTGGCCACGGGACCCACATTTTTACATGGTCATCAAGCCGCGACCCAATTTTTTAGGAACTGTAATATAATTTTTTGGAATTATAATTAATTTGTATTTATTTGTTAACATACACAAGTAGTGACAGAAAAATCATGAGAAAATCAGCAAGACTTACAAATAAACAATATTTTATTGCTGACATTTAACAAAATGTATCAAATTATAGAAATATTACAAAGTAAAATTGACAAACACTGTAAACAGCAGTTAGGGTAAGGAAAGGTTGTTACCATAAACAAATCTGAACTGTTAATAAAACATGAACACTGATCCTGTTGAACAGAACAAACTAGCAAATTGTAAAATGATTAAAACATCCATAAACATTTTTACATCTAATATAACAGCAATTATAAACATCTGTTTCACTTAACAGTAATTTGGGAAGATAATGAGATAACTGAGGATGTGCTTTACTGATGTGATAAGAGTTTCAAAGTCAGGAGTGATGGTAGACAGTGCTACTCGACGATCGTGCTCTGTGTACAACCTGTTCCTTTGCTTTGACTCAAGCTGCACCAAGGAAGAGAAGCCACTTTCATACAAATACGTAGTTCTGAATGGGATGGGTTTGATCGCACTTCACTGAATTTCTTTTTCAGCGTCTTATCAAATGAAAGCTCCACCAGCTGACTCTCTATGTTGCTCGGCAACGTGACGCTTTCCACGTCGATTCCAAAGGGATCGGTTGTTGTGCGCGCATTTCAAAATAAAAGTCCGGTATACGCAAAACAAGTTAAAAATTAAACTTTTGTTGTTTTTTTGACCACACACTCCGCGACCCACTGAAAATGTTCCTGCAACCCACTTTTGGGTCGCGACCCACCAGTTGAGAAACACTGCTCTAGATTAAGTTTTTAACAGTAGATGGTGCTCTAGGTTGAGTTTTTAACAGCAGACGATACTCTAGGTTAAGTTTTTAACAGCAGATAACCGTGCTCTAGGTTAGATTTTAACAACAGGTGGCTCATTTTGAAGTATCACACGAGACCAAAATGAAAATACTGAATAACAAACCTTCAATTCACAAGAAAGTTTTTACGTTTATTGGAGGTGGCTTTTGATTTGTGCTAAAAAAGGTTAATGAGAACAATAGAAGATGAAAAAGCATTTCCCAAATAAACTAGTTATTAACTTCCCAAATAAAATAAATGTAGAGAACATTACACTAATCAGCTATCTCCATTATGTTTGTCTTCTTTACTGTTGGTTACAAAGTTATGAATACTAGTCAACCGCAGTTATATATTTTTTACATTTTTATCATGACACTATCCTCAGAAATAAAGGTACCAAATCTGTCACTCGGGTGGCATCATTTCAAAAGGTACATTTTTGTACTGTAAAGGTAGACATCAGTATGTTTAAGGTAGGGCCTACGCTTTTGTACCTTTACTTCACTTTTTACCTTCACTTTTTTACCTTTACGGATCAAATTTGTACTGTTTAGGTATTAATATACCTTTAAGGACCTGTTAGGAACAAAAAATTTACCTTTTGACAAGGTACCGCCCCAGGCACAGTTTTTGTACCCGACTATTGAGAACATCTCATGCTGAACCTATAATTTTACATCCCTAATCTTACCCAACACCTAAATCTAACTACTACCTCACTTGCTATTAATAAGCAGCAAATTAGTTGTTTCTACAGCTAATAGTAATAATTAATAATTTGACAATAGCATGAATTGTACATCAAAATAAAGTGTGATAAAACATTTTTCAATATCAATCTCACTCATACTGGCCTGTGTACTGTATGTAGTGTGACTTACAGAAATAACTGAATTCTACTGGTAAGCGTCTTATGGCTTGTTTCCTCCATCCAGATGCTCACATATGAAGTGCAAAAGGAAACAACGGACAGGAAAAACAGAGAGAACAGTGGGCATATGTTTGAGTGGAAGTACTGTGTCACCCCGTGTTGTCATATTTGTGGCACAGCATGAGCTGCTGAAGCGCTTGTGTAGAAGCAGACAGGATGACATAATCACCGCAGACACAGGTGCAGCTGGAGGTTAAAGCAAACTACTGAAAACTGCCGGGAGGTTTAGATATCACAGCGCTCGGCTCTCCCCCGTCGCTCCTGTTTGCTCTCTAAAACAAACACACACACAAGCACTCTTACAACAGTGAGTGTGTGAGCCACAGTGGTGCTCAGTTTAGAATCAGGACCATGTACTGTAGGTAAAAGACACTGCTTGAAATGGAGTGGAAATGTACGTGGTGAATGTAAGGGTGTGAGCCACTTTGCACAATTGCATACATTATATTACCAATGTTAAAATGGGTATACAGTTGAAGTCAAAATTATTAGCCCCCCTGTTTATTTTTCCCCCAATTTTGGAGAGATTTTTTCAACACATTTCTAAATATAAGAGTTTTAATAACTCATCTCTATTAACTGATTTATTTTATCTTTGCCATGATGACAGTAAATAATATTTTTCCAGACACTTCTATACAGCTTAAAGTGACATTTAAAGGCTTAACTAGGTTAATTAGGTTAACTAGGCAGGTTAGGGTAATTAGGCAAGTTATTGTATAATGATGGTTTGTTCTGTAGACTATCCAGAAAAAATTTGCCTGAAGGGGCTAATAATTTTGACCTTAAAATGGCTTTCAAAAACTTTAAAAACTGCTTTTATTCTAGCCGAAATAAAACAAGTAAGACTTTCTCCAGAAGAAAAAATATTATCAGACATATTATGAAAATTTCCTTGCTCTGTTAAACATCATTTGGGTACATTAATATTTTTTAAAAATAAATAAATAAAAGAATCAAAGGGGGGGCTAATAATTCTGATTTCATCTGTATATACGTCGTTTTTTTCAATACTTAATATTTCATAATAAAGAATAATTAATAATGACCTATTTGAAATTTTGAAGACACATTTTATATACTCACTCTCTTTATACATATACAGTGAGGAAAATAAGAATTGAATATGTCATTTTTTTTTCTTGGGAATAATAATTCTACAGGAGCTGTTACATGCGATTGAAGCAGATTTTGGCAAAAACAATGCAAACATTAAAAAAAAAATGTGTGTAATAACAGAATGATACAAGAAATAAGTCCTGAACTACTGAAATGTATTTAATACTTTATATAAATCTTTTTTGGGGACTGCAGCTTTAAGACGTCTGCAAGTTACACGCATTGCTCAGGTGTGAGTTTTTCCACAGACTTCAACAAAATCTTGATAGTTCTGTGGGTCTCGTCTATCAAATCTGAGCTTTATTTTGTATTTTCTATTGGATTCAAGGCAGGTGATTGGTTGGGTCATTCTACAGCTTGATTTTCTTTCTCTGAAAGCAAAGCAGAGATTCCTTGGCTGAGTTCGCAGGCTGTGGCGTTGACACGATGATCAGTTGGTACTAATGGGCCCAATGTGTGCCAAGAAAATATCCCCCACACCATTACACCACCAGCCTGAACCGTTGACACAAGGCAGAATGGATCCATGCTTTCATGTTGCTGAAGCCAAAGTCTGACCCTACCATCCAAATGTCACAGCAGAAATCGAGACTCATCAGACCAGGCAACGTTTCTCCAATCTTCTATTGTCTAATGTTGGTGAGCCTGTGTGAATTGTAGCCTCAGTTTCCTGTTCTTAGCTGACAGGAGTGGCACCCGGTGTGATCTTCTGCTGCTGTAGCCCATCTGCCTCAAGGTTGGACGTGTTGCGCATTCAGAAATGCTCTTCTGCAGACCTCGGTTGTAACAAGTGGTTATTTGAGTTACTGTTGCCTTTCTATCAGCTGGAACCAGTCTGGCCATTCTCCTCTGACCTCAACCCCAACGCATCAACAAGGCATTTGCTCCCAAAGAACTGCCGCTCACTGGATATTTTCTCTTTTTCGGGCCAAATTTTGTAAACCCTAGAGATGGTTGTGGGTGAAATTCTAGTAGATCAGCAGTTTCTGAAATACTCAGACCAGCCCGTCTGACACCAACAACCATGCCACATTCAAAGTTATTTAAATCACCTTTCTTGCCATTTTGATGCTCAATTTGAACTGCAGCAGATCGTCTTGACCATGTCTACATGCCTAAATGCATTGAGTATATGCCATGTTGATTACAAATTTGGTTAACGAGCAGCTGAACAGGTGTACCTAATAAAGTGTCCGGTGAGTGTGTGTGCATGTGTGTGCGCATGCGTGTACGCATATATGTGTGTGCGTGCAAGTACAGCTTGTCTTCCAAAAGCATTGTTATTTGACTTCAGCCTCCTGATCTGTTCCTGTGAAAACACACTGTTCTCTTTCCCCACACGCATCTCTCAAACTCCAGCAGCAGCAGCAGCGCAACCTGACAACACCCATAACGTATCGATGAATCTCCTCCAAACTCGCTATTATCAAGCTCTAAATCACTGGTCTGTTTGTGCCCCTCCCTCCTCCTGCCTGCCTGCCTTTCTCTGCCCTCCTCCAGTGAAAGCCTGTCTGTCTCTCTGTTCACTCATCCAGACCAAACCCCAAGTCTCCTGTCTGCCGCACAAAGGGAGGCCCGGGTCTCTCCCACCACAAATCCCACAGGAGACAAAAAAAAAAAGTCACCACAATCTGGAGCAGGTGCGTGGATTTAAAGAAAGGCAGCCAGCACTGCTTATCATCTGAAAGGTCCGAAGGTGTTCCATGCACGTTTTGTGTTTCGGCCTCTTTTTGCTCAAACGCACAATACACCGGCTGTTACCGGCCCATCAAGCACGACGGACACACAATAGTTCGCTTTCCTTTCACCTCGGCTTTCTTCAGATCGGTTTTGACGAGAAAACGGTTGCGATTTCAAGTGCAAAACTCCTTCAAGATACTTCAACTTACACTGCATTTTTATTGGATTGTTTTAATAAATATAATTAAGTAATTGAACCTTGTTATTCATCCAGTCCATGAGCAAAAGACTGATGAGAGAGAGAGAGAGAGCGAAAAAAAAGGGGATTAGTTAAATAACAGGAGAGAAGGGTGGGTGTTCGATTGGCCTGTGTGGATTTTAATTAGTGTTAATTGGCCACAGAGGGAAATGAAGGCTCGGTGAGAGAGAGAGAGAGTGTGTGTGTGTGTATTGATAAATATGCTTCTCTCTTCTCATTCTCCCCCTAGCAGTGCTTGTTTTGTATGGTTGCGTCCCTAGTCAGGGCTGTATTGGTACACAGGTGGACTTAGGGACTGACAGGAGCTGCAAACTCGGCCTTTCGCACACCAATGAGATCCGCTGGGCTTCTAGTTCAGCTCTGGTAGAGTATCTATTATTGCTATACTTCTGTTTTACTGTAAGACACAAACACACACACACTCCCCTATCCTCATGCAAGCAGCAACAGAAGTGCAAGACTGCAGCTCAAGCAGTCAAAACATGAACGTCCTCTGTATAAACACACACACTCACAGATCTCAGGTTTTATTTAAGGGGCACTGGCTGTAATTAGAGCTGCTGTTACTTTCGTGTGCGCTTGGGTTTAAGCTGGAGTGTGTAATTTTGTGACACTGAACTTGTTTTCAACAAGGATTTCATTTTCAGAAAAGGTTTCTAAATACGCCCACATCAGTCAGCCATTGAACAAAGTGACAGCTCCGCCCACAAGTCACGCTATTGGTCGAGGGAGCCAGTATTGTTGTAGGATTACTATAGGGGAATTTTGGTAATGCCACAGGGATATAATGTTTACAGTTTTCATGAAAAACAGTCTATAAATAATAGCCTTGTGGTGGTCTATGCATATTGAGCTGGGATCTATAAAATATTAAGTATATCTGCGACTGTGGAGCACAAATTGTATGTTGCACAAGCATGTTTCTGCAATAGTCGGAAACCCATTGTGTGTTTCAAAATAATACATTTTTCATTTATGACAAAAAACATTCGAATATTAAGTAAATATCATGTTTTGAGAAGATATTTAGTGGAATTTTTATGTTTATACAGGGATATAATGTTCACACTTTTCATGAAAAACAGTCTATAAATAATAATAATAATAATAACAACAATAATAAATAATATTAGCCTTGTGGTTGTTTATGCATATTAAGATGGGATACAGTTCTATAAAATGATATTTGTGACTGCTGAGCACAAATTAGGCTATGCTGCATTAGTCTGTTTTTGCAATAGCCAGAAAGACATTGGGCCCTATCATACATACACCAAGGTGCAATGGCATGTTTGACGTGATTTTTTGCTATTTTCAGACCAGCACAACTGTAATTTTCACATTTTGCGCCACTTGTTAAATAGCAAATCAAGGTGTGTCGAGGTGTGTTAAGGCGTATTGTTGGCATGTTGCTATTTTGAGGAACTGAAATAGACCCTGTCATTGACCAACTAAAAGCAGGTCAAAAGTCCACCACAGTGCGTTACTTATTTGCCTATGCTGGTCCAAACAGACGCTTACTCCAAATGCTTACTTCTGGAGTGTGTACAACACCGTTTTCTTTCAGTTTCAGTTCAGTTCAGTTTCCTTTATTTTTGTCATTCAAAACATCACAATAAATTGTAACGCAGAACGAAATTACGTAGCATCAGACCAAACAAGAACATAAAAAAGCATCACTATACAAACACTGTAAAATCCTAACCTAATAAATAAGCTTTTATAATTTCATTAATACATAAAAATAAAGTTATATAAAATATAACCCAATCTAAAAATCTCTGAAGGGAATAACATAATACTTAAATATCTATTTTACCATTCGTTATAATAGTTGTAATATTAACAATTTATACTAGTTTAAATATTTATTTATTTATTACTTCATACTAGCTTTCAAGATATGGTATTGTTCAAAAGTCTTTATCCACGAAAGTAAAGGAGTAAAGTAGAGTAAAAGTAAAGTAGAGAGAAGGTAAAGAGGCAGAATGGAGGAGGTTTGTTCTTTATTCTTGCACTGCAGATGGTCTGTTTAACTGTTTCTGTTTTCTCGCTAGTGAAGTATTCAGTTTTTCCACTTACAAAGTCCACCATGTAAATAACAAATTCGCCATGGCGGGACACAACTGACTCTTAAAGGGAATGTGAGATGAGACTCTGATTTAATGTACATTATGCTCAAAACACACCCATAACTCATTAAGAGAATAAACCCAACCCTGTTAGATCATGCGCCGGGGAGCAGAATGTTATTTTCTGTCCTTAAAATAGCAAAGGTGGATTCAGACATGCCTTTAACGCTTTTACGCCATGCGCTTTAGACTTTGCACCTAGGTTAAATAAAGCCCATTGCATGTATCAAAATAATAGTTTTTTCTTTAATGCCAAAAAGAGAAGAAAAAAACATTAGAATATTAAGGAAAGGTCATCTTTTGTGAAGATAATTAGTAAATTTCTCGATGTACGGAACTGACAGCTCCGCCCTCAACTCACACTATTGGTCGAGGGAGCAAGTATCGTTGTAGGATTACAATAGGGGACTTTTTGTAAAGCCACTGGGATATAATCTTTACAGTTTACATGAAAGATAGTCTATAAATAATAGCCTTGTGGTGGTCTATGCATATTAAGATGGAAAATATAAAGTCTAATAAATGCTGGGTTATTTAAACCCAACCTGAGGAAAATATGACCTAACACATTAAGTTAAATTTGTTCCTATTAAATTAATTAAGAAAATTAACCCATCAGTTTGTTTAGTCTGTATTATACCCAGAATTTGGTTGAAATAACCCAGCATTTTTTAGAGAGTGCATGTTTGTGACTGGAGCACAAATCATATCTTGCAACAGCCAGAAACTGATTGTATGTTTCAAAACATTTTCAAAATGTCTCATGAAGATATTGGGCGGCATGGTGGCTCAGCATAGCAAGAAGCAAGATGGTCACTGGTTCAATTCCACTGTGTGGCGACTACTGATATAGAGACTCAGCCGAATGAAAATGAAGTGAATGAATATATTTTGAGAATTTCCTACTGTAAATATACAAAATTCTAACAAAATGACATTTCTGATTAGTAATGTGCATTGCTAAGCACTTCATTAAGACAACCTTAAAGGTGTTTTTTTCAGTATTTAAATATTTTGAAACCTCAAATATCTGCCAATTATTGTCCTTTTCTAACATGAGTGATTCATAAAAAGCAAGTCAATGGCTAAAGGCAATCTAAGAGGCAAAAAAGCATATAAAAGCAAAATAAAACACATTTTAATAGCTCCTGATGATGCCTTATGAAGCAAAACATGCACTCTATGCAAGACGAACAACATTATTTACTAAATTAAACCACAACCTTGGCAGATGATCCTGAACACATTGATAAATATTGTGTCATTTTTCTTAATAAGATCTCACTGTATTTTCAGGTGTAACAGGTATTTATTTTGTGTATTTTTTCTTTTTCTTTTTTACTCAAAGTGTTGATAACCATGGTCAATGTTTCATCTAAAATCTTTTTTTAATGTTCAACGTCAAAAACAAAATCACACACAACTTGGATGGCCTAAAGGAGAGCAAATAATTTGTAACTATCCCTTTAACATGTCTTGCTACAAGGATTACTGACACTGATCACATTTTCTGGAATGATAAAGAGAGGTTTTCTGCAATATTTCTAAATAACCAGAGTCTTTATAATCGGGTGAATGGTACAACCCCAAATCAGGGAAAAAAAGGGACAGTATGGAGATCCCAAATAAAAAAGTAGAGATTTATAATATATTTACTTTGACTTGTATTTTATTGCAAACGATACAATGAACATAATTTAAGACCTGTAAAGAAATGATGCCAAGGTATTCATAATCCTGGACCAGGCCATAACCTGAGCTGATGCTGTGGTTATAGAAGAATGGAGAACACGAGACTGAGTCCTGAAAGGCCACAGTGACAAACAAGTCCCCGCATTGATCATGTGGGCCAGCCTAAACACCCACCAGGGACCTACTCACACCTGCAGTTTTCCATGATGGACGTCCAGCGTTCTCCAGCCTCTGATGCCTAGACTGCAGCCTGCAAACTTTTTTCCTTCATTTCATCAATTGGTGAAGTTTTTTCCTCACCGCTGTCGCCACTGGCTTGCTTGGTTTGGGATTTGTGGAGCTGCGCATCGATGGATTTGCTCTTCAGAACTTTCAGCAGTGAAATTTAGACCACACTGAACTGACCTAAAACTGAACCTAAACCCTGAACACTGGACATTACTAGAACTTCTATGCTGCTTTGACACAATATACATTGTAAAAGCGCTATATAAAGAAATATGAATTTAATTGAATTCTCTTTTGGAGACAGGTTGGGACTGTAAACAGGCCATTCAAGTACCTGTCGCCTCTTCATCCACAGCCAGGACTTCGTAATGTGTGCAGAATGTGGTTTTGCATGGTCTTTGTTATGATTACCAGCGATCTAGTGGCTGCAGATCGCTAACGGACTACAAATCGGCTATTTATGGACTACAAGATCCAGTCATGCACCACACACACACAACCGGTTCCTGATCTTGACTGATTGCATACACACAGCCGGGGGATTGTCAAAGACTGATTACATGGACTATTCATACAGCGCACACACACACACGAGGGCTGAGTCTTGTTATGGTGTGAGTGAACATTACGATGCATTTCCTTGCCTTGTCTTGCCGGGTTTTTGGCCCTCACCTTGTTTGTTTGTTTATTACTGCAAGCTGCCTGCCTACTGACCACTCGCCTGTTATTCATGACCACGACTTTGGATTTGCCCGTATACATCTGTTTGCTGTTGTGTTGACTGTTGCTTGCCTGACCGTTCCTAATAAACCTGCATTTGGATCCGCACCTCCTTTGTCAGCGTCCAACAACGTTACAGTCTTGTTGAAATATCCACGGGCATCCTTGGAAAAGAAGGCAACATGTTGTGCTCCAAAATCTCTATCTACTTTTCAGCATTAATGGTGCCATCACAGAAGCGCAAGTTACCTTTACCAAGGGCACTTGACCATGACAGACCCTTGTTTTTGTTCGTGTTGCTTTTAATCATGTTATGCACTGTTGAAGGTGAAATATCCAAATGTCTCTCTATCTTTATTTGAGAAACATGGTTTTGCAAACAATGGGGCATCACGGTGGCGCAGTGAGTAGCATGATCGCCTCACAGCAGGAAGGTCACTGGTTCGAGCCTCGGCTCGGTCAGTTAGCAATTCTGTGTAGAGTTTGCATGTTCTCCCTAGGTTTGAGTGGGTTTCCTCCGGGTGCTCCGGTTTCCACCACAAGTCCAAAGACATGCGCTATAGGTGAATTGGGTAAGCATATGGATGTTTCCCAGTGATGGGTTGCAGTTGGAAGGGCATTCGCTGCGTAAAACATATGCTGGATAAGTTGTCGGTTCATTCCGCTGTGGCGACCAAGGATTAATAAAGGGACTAAGCTGAAAAGAAAATGAATGAATGAATGTTTTAAACATTTCAATAATTTTCGAATGTATTTGTTGTCAAACTGGCGATCCTCTGCCCATCTTTGCTCCTAAAGGATTAGACCTTTCTTGGATGCTGCTTTTACCATACTTAACAACCTGTTGACATCACCAGTTTCAAATCACACCATTATTTAACCAATTTACCTGATTGGCACTAAATTGCCTGTCCCAACTTTTTAAATATGTGTTTTAAGAACCAAAATTAGGATACAGGTTTATTTTAAAACAAAACAATAAGTGGAGTTTATTCATAAACACATTTCGAGAGGATCACGTGCTTATGATTGCTAGCAGCCGACCTGCATTATCCAATTCACAACGCACCAATCAGACGATTCCTAAGTTACTATAAATACCCTTGGTTGCGTATCACAGCTATCTTCGCTTTGAAGGACCCCCCCTTCCACCCCAATTCCTCCTCCTTTCTAGATGGGTGACACAGCAGCCCAGTGCTTAGCACTGTTGCCTCACAGCAAGAACGTCCCTGGTTTCACTCCTTACCCAACCAGCTGACGTTTCTGTGTGAAGTTTGCAGGTTCTCCCCGTGCTCACGTGGGTTTCCCCCGGGTTCCCCGGTTTCCTCCCACCGTCCAAAAACATGCAACCTAAGTTAATTGACTGATCCAAATAGGCACCATAGACATGCTCCTAGTAAGTAGCTATCTCCTAAGAACAATCACTATCTGTCCTTCAGCTACTCCAGCAGGGGAGTTCTCGAGATCTACCGGAGCTCACACTACCCTCTCGCCTTGCAAACAGGAGGGAGCCCCGGGCTCGAGGATCTTATGAGCTCGGGGCTCTCTCTCGGGACAGCATGCCAAACTAGCTTTATAATCAATCATCAGCTAAGTGTGAACTCTTGAAAAATTATGAGGAACACATCAAATAATATGCATTGTTTTGTCTGCAATGAAATACAAGTCAAAGTAAATTTACTAATCCCTACTTTCTCTTTTTTATTTGTGTTTTTCATCCCTGTAAGGACTCTTGATGCTTGGGGATGGGCTGAAAACAGACGCATGTGCCAGTTTTGCATAGACAAATGACAGAAAATGCACAAATCTAGAGAGCCAGACATTGAATTTGTAACTACACGCTGCTCTATTTACTGCGCCGTAACAGAAACCTAAAAACTCAAATCCAATTTAGAAACGGTGCATTTCAACAGCTCATACATCCCAAATAACCCAAACACCTGCTCGCACATAACTTATAATTACATCAGTCATTATAAAAGCCACGTGTGGTGAAGGCAGTCAGACTCGAACACTAATTTCAGTCCAACAATTACTGCTGATATTTACTGTTCTGCTCCCCGCCGTTCAGTACAGTACAGAGAGAAATAGATGAGAAGAAAAACACAAAGTTCCAGAGGAAAATCAACTGAAGACTAAAGTAAATCCTAACAGAGGCACAGCCTGGAGTGTGAGGTCAATAACTCATGTGTTACTGGGTTTGTTTGTGTGTGTGTGTGTGTGTGTTTAGACGTAAGATTATATCTGAGTTTATATGTGTGTGAGAGTGGCTATATCTGTGTTTAGACATATGTGTATCTGTTAATATGTGTTTGTGTGTATATATAGACCTGTTTGTGTGCACATTTACTTCAACGTGTGTGTATCTGTATTTGCATGTTTGTGTATCTGTGTTTATACATGTGTCTGTGTTTATATGTGTGTGTGTGGGGGGGGGGGGG
>CAIGQQ010033411.1:381166-397556 GCA_903798035.1 Danio albolineatus
GTGTTCATATATATAATATTCATGCACAAATAGGCTATACACACACGCGCGTAAAAAACACACTCTAAAAAACACAGTGTTAAAATTACCTAAATTGGGTATTGTTTTTAACCCTATTGCTGGGTAAATATAGGACAGAACACATCAGGGGATTAAATTAGTAATAAGTAATTGGGTTATTATTTTTTAACCCCAAAATGGGTTGTTTTTTATACCCAATAATTGGTTATTTTACTTAAATAACAGGTTAGTTTGTTTCCCAGAGATGGGTTGCGGCTGGAAGGGCATCCGCTGCGTAAAAATATGCTGGATAAGTTGGCGGTTGATTTCGCTGTGGCGACCCCGGATTAAAATGAATGAATGATGAACAGGTTAGTTTGACTTAATTAATGGGTTATATTTTCAAATGTCATTTTTAGCTTTCTTTTTTAAATCATTAACCACATAAAAACAAACAAACAGGTGAGAATATTGTATTAGCTTTATTTATTTTTTGTTCCTTTACATTTGTTCATCACATCACACTCTGTAAATACACTTTACCTCAGAGATCATGCAAAACTGAATACAAATTATGAACTACATTCGAAACAATTTGTTTCATATTTATGGGTCGCTCGTAAACGTTTATAATAATAATAATATATACATGTGGCATCGCAGTCAGCCCCTGCTGGGAGTTGATTTGACCCATGGAGCTGGGTTGACGTGCCTGTGTGGTGCTAGGGTTGCATTGATTCAAGTTTTAGAAATTATTACCCAGAAAATAACCCAAGTTTGGGTTACATACAGGGGTGCAATTCCTGGGGGGGACAGGGGGGACATGTCCCCCTCACTTTTTTTTTTTTTTTATATAAATACTTTTTTTCAACTCAAGATATTTATGCAAAATTAAATTCGCCATCACATCACTCGTATAGGTCTAACTAAACTTTCTTTGAACACTGAATGGACACCAATTGACCCTTCGTTAAGCCGCACCCAAAAACCACCACCCACCAATCGTGGCTTAGCAGCCGTAGCTACGCGCAGGAGCTCTGTCAAGCTTTCGAGCAAGGGAAACAGGCCAAAGCATTGTGCATATGAATCGTGCAAATCTGACACCAGGTATCCTAAAAGTTTGGACGGGATGGTGCAATATTTTTTTAGATATTTAGCTTTTATTTGCAGGCTTTTCTGCACACCGTTGCTCAACATTGCTACACGTTTCCACAACTATCACCAACACTCAGATTTGGTCCCCCCCACCTCTCAGACCAGAATTGCACCCTTGGTTACATAGCACAACCCAAAAACTACCCAAGACTCTGAAAATAACCCCCAAAAATTACCCAAATGTCTCAACCCAACATTTGGGTAGAAAAAATAACCCCGGATTATTTAGTGTGTATAGTACTGTTGTTTAAATGATGTCAGATAGGCTTTATACATTAGCTATCTGCAGGAACGCGTGCATATCTATATTTGATATGATTTAGCGTGGCATAAAGGAACATATATAGCACTGTTCGTGTTTATGATATTGTTTTGTAGGTAAAGTGATCTATGTACGGATGCGTTACTCCGCTGAGGAGATGGAGGGGTGGAGTGCCGCGAAAGAGAGAGAGAGAGAGAGAGAGAGAGAGAGAGAGAGAGAGAGAGAGAGTGTGTGTGTGTGTGTGTGTGTGTGTGAGAGAGAGAGAATCTGAGCGCGCGCCACGGTCACAGCGAGCCTGACTGACTGAAGACCGACACGGTTAAAAATCACAGACAACGACACTGAAGTCACTGAAAAAAACGCGATCGTAAAAAAGAAGAAAACAATCATTTCATTGAATTTACACGAAGGAAAGATGCCGTTTACCCGGACGGAGGTATGTTGAAAACACTTCTTCATATTTAAGCTACTTGTTACCAACGGTCAGTCTGAGGTAACGTACATTTATTTTCCGCTCTGATGAACTCTGAAATCAGCTTAAATGAGGCACAAATATGTCCTTCATACACATTAAAAGCGATGTTTAGCGGACATTGAAATATTCTGTCTCAATGCGTGTAGCCCTCTAATTTGTCTTTCATTTGTTTGCTCCTAAACGCCTATTTAATCAGTCTGAGGCGGCAGCCACATAGGATTTCAACGCAGGCGCTTTGAATTAAGGTCCTGCATTGGGACTCTCGCTCATTTATTTTAATGACCTGTTATTAAAGCAGTGTGAGTGTGTGTGTATAGTGCCTAAACGCGCTTATTTGCTCATGATGGATATTTAAATACTGGTAGCTATGCAATCTGGAGGAGATTTGCATTTGTTTTTGTACTTTCAAGGCTGGTGCAGAGTTTGGACAGGAGTTCGGGATTCAGTGTTTTTCTTTTTGCGCGAGTATTTGCACTGTACTCTCTCTCTCCCTCTCGTAATCGTTATAACGGCCATAAAATATAATACAGCAGAGCATCTAATAATATTGGATATTAAAAGACACTTTTACGGCACATTGTCCTGCACTGTAATGTGATTTCAACCGAGAGACGCAATTTAGTACGTATTTTATTGTGGCTGTCAATGGGAACTTTGTGTTTGAATTATAACTTGCTTTTAACAATTGTTATTCTATGGATAAATCCTGTTGTTTAGATTAATGATCAAGGTAAAATTATATTATTAATAATATTATTTTTACCTGTGTCTACACTGTAAAATATTCTATGATCAATTAGTCCTGACAGCTTATGTTTTTAGGTCATTGTAACTTTCTAAACTAAGTTTATCATGTTCTAACTTAAATGTTTAAGTTACATAAGCTATTTTAAGTCAGTTTAACGTAATATAAGTTCAATGGACTAAAGGTTAATTTGATTCATCTTAAAAATTTAAGGCAACCTGGATTTTTTGTAGTGTAGTTTTCATGATACATCTGTGTATGCATAGGAAAGAAACGAATAGGGAATTGCAGTTTTGTGTTGCATCTTATTTATGAAAGCCAAAGGCACTCCTCTGTAAAATCTTCAGGGAAATCATCTTGATTTCTGAAGGTGCAGTAAGTCCAGAATGAGAGCGAGAGAGAGTGCATGTGTGTGTGTGAGCGAGTGTGTATGTGTGTGTGTTAGCATGGTTGGAACCCTTCTATATTTTATCATATTTCCTTATTTTTCATCTTTTTTTTCCCTGCCCTGTTGGTGACAGCCAGGAAACAGTGGGGGTTTTGTAGAATCGCCAGCATGAGTCTATATCCATGCCAAAACAGTGGGGCCAGTATGTAACAAACACGCTTTAAATCGCCTGAAAGAAGTACAGCGAAGCCTGCATCATGCAAACACACACACAAACACACACATGCAGCCCTTCAAACACAGGCCCAGCTTCTGCAAAACCATTTTAATTACAAGAGTAATTATACCCTTACACTTGTTTTCATTTACATAAGCGGCTTTGAGCTATGCATTAGTAATTTTATGCAAATATAAAATATACTGTATCAACAAAGTTTCAAAGGTATAGTTCACTCAAATATGAAAATGGAGTTATTATCTAATCCTGGTGTTGTTTTGTGGGGTCAACACGGTTGTCAGATGACATTCAGCATTACAGCTAATAGATGCATGGCAGCTTGCCATTGCGATGAACACAACGTGTATATTTACCTCAAAAGAGGAAAGTACATTACATTTCCAATCATTTTTATTTTTTATAACTATTGCTGTGCTTTTCCTAGGTGAGTAGGAGTAAAATAATTAGGCCTTATGAACACACAGCACGAAGACAAGCAGTCATGATCAGGATTTTCATTAAAGCCCCAGAGTATCTAGCCTGAGAATACTTAAAATTAGGGCTGCACAATGGATGAAAATGAACAATGCATATTGTGATACATATCGCAATGGTTTGAAATAAATGAGTGGTGTAATAATACGAAAGTATGTTTGTGTGCCTGCCACTTTCAGATAGACTGTACAGCACATCAGGCAATGCATAGTGGACATGCTGATTTTCTTGTGCAAAAATTTGTAACGATTTTAGCATGATTGCTGAAATTCAACCAAGCAATCAAGCCATGTTCAGAGAGCAAAGACAAAGTAATTCCACTGTTTCAAGTGTTTTGGTTTTCTGATTGGTCTTGATGTTTTCAGGTTGATATAACTACTGTATAGTAGAGCAAAGTGGAGGAGATATTTTATTTTTGTTGCTTTAGAAAATGTCTGATTCCTTGTATGCAACAGTATAACATGACTGTTGACTTAGTTGTAGTGATGCTTTCTTTTACCTAAAAATAATAATATTTTTGGAAATATATTGTATAACATATCTAATATTATATTATTAATCATGCTATTTCTGCTAACAAATATTTGTGCTAGAACCTTGGCTGGTTTAGACCTGAAGTGGAAAATAAATTTAACTAAAACCAGTAGGTGGCAGCAAATCCCTGTCTTAATGATTGATTCATTAATTTTTCATTCAAAATTGATTCTATTCATTCAAAAAAGCATGTTTTTGTAGAAATGCTTCGCCTAATCATGTTCGAAAATAATTTTTAATATATATATATATTTTAAGGATGAAACTTTTGCTCTTGTGACAAATATTTTGACTGTTGCATATCAAATTAGGGCTTGGCGATAAAATCGGTATCAGTATTTATTGACCGTACATCATTGTTAATAATGATTAAAAAAAGTTTGATATGAAGTTTCGATATGAAGGATTTATTTATATTATTATGGGCTGCTGAGCATGTGCATTGAAAGCAATGCCAGTAAGCTAGGGTATAAGTTTGTCATTTCCAATGGAGGTACGCAACTTGCGTGTGCAAATAGGAAGCGATGTGCACAAGGTGTGCAAGCCGCATTTTCCAGGTGCATTTTCCAGGTACATTTTCCAGGTACATTTTCCAGGTTCCGAATGCAGCAAGCGCACCGTGATGCATGCAAGTAAAACTAACAAATAGACCCTTTTCACATTTCCGAGTTTCTCAGTAGCAGAAGTCGTCATAGTTGGGAAACCTTATAGCGCAGTAAATGAGAGAGTACAACAAATAATTTTTTTACAAGAAAAACTCCACAATGAGGTTATAAAGACTTTCAGAAAAAGGAAAAAAAAAAAAAAAAAAAAACTGTGAGACTGATGATGGCAGCCAGAGGAGAGAATAACGTCAAATTTACTGTCCTGTCCCATAAATGCTGCATTAAAAACGCCGCGCACACGCAGTAATTTGTTTTTGTAATACATGATATAATACATATATAAATACTTATAAATGTTCAAAACTTTTAAGGATTTAAGATGCTGATGACTGTTAAACTTGTCATTACGGGTCCATCTGCTTCACACTTTGTATGGTATTTACACATTTGAGCAATAACGGTAGACTAATTACCTCAGACAAACACAACACACCCAAACACTGCATTGCTTTTTAATTTTCTCCATAAACTTGTATCGGAGCTGCAGCAATGGTTTGTCCGTTTGTCATCCTCTGAGAAAACGGTTGATGGTTGCCTAGTTTGTGCAAAGCGCATTAAAAATGGAAGGAAAGCATATGCTCGCAATTTTCACATGTGAGTTTTGGGTTGCGTCATTGTCACTTCAGGTCAGAATAATAACACACACAAAAACGAGAGCCATGGCTAGCAGCAGTGAAGAGATGGTAAATAAAAAAGGAATTTTTTTTTTTGCCACATCGCCCAGCCCTATATCAAATATTGCATTATTTAGCATCATGTTACATATCATCTTTTTTTTTCAATATTGAACAGTCCTACTAAGAATATATAAGCTGTGTTGTCTCGGACCACTCTTTAATACTTTAAAATATTTTTTGCTGGTCACTATTTCCAATGCATGAGCAAAACACTTATACATTCAAATTTCCCCTTTTCTAGTCAGGAAACACTGGAACAACACTAGGGTGAGCAAACAATGATTCTGTCTTCAGTTCAGGGTAAACTATCTATTTATTAAAAATCCACTGTCAAATTCAGTTCACTGAAGCAGCAGTCCATCTTGTGGTCAGAAAAACACTACATGAACTACTACATCAACAGTGAGACATCTGGGATTAGCAGAGCACTTCAGACCCACCTCACACACAGTAGATTACACAGACTTAGAGTACATCAACTCTGACACAGATTAACATGCTGGTCAAATGCTGATGAGTGATGAGAAAGAGAGAGCAAGAGGCTGAGCTCACTAAGAGAAAATTCACAAGAGATTAAATCCGGTTATGGTTGAACTGTTTTTTTTTTTTTTTTTCCGGAGCAAATATCCGCTGTCTGTTTGAAAAAACAAAACAAAACAAGCAGCTGAGAAAGAAAATGTGACACTTACATTATTTAGATTGGTGAAGATTACAAAATGGCGAGTTGTTTCACCCCAATTCTGGCTGTAACAGGGACTAACCAGTGCTGCCAGATTGGGTGGTTATGAATTTGATTGTTTGGGTAAAAAATGGCATAGGCGGGTTGACAAAATTTGGGCGGTTTTGAAACGCAAATTTTATATGCAACTTATTTAACATAACTGTGTGCTCCTAATCCATTCAGTTAGTAGGGACCAGTTCATAGCACAAACCATGTGGGACCACCCGCAAGAAGAGGTGAAGGAAAGTTGTATCAAAATCTGACTCCCCTTCGCATCACAGTTAAACTCGCAGTGGTTTATCACGATACATTTATCGATAATTGTTTCTGCAATTGACAGCAAGAATAAACAGCAGCACTGTCTGATTAAAAAGCAGCTCTAAATTATGTTCAAAAGAATTTAAAATGCCAAATGGGACGAATTTATACCCCATTTCGAAAGGAAAATACACTCTAATTGGTAGTGTAATCTACACAACAATAAGTGCAGTGTGTGGGTGAGAGAGGGGTAGTGTTTCGATGTGATCCGGTTATGTTGTGGTTCTGTGACTGGTGGTGTTGGTTGCTGTATGGTTAAAATTATGACAGTTAACGTAACTAAGATCATTTTGATTTAAATAATTTAAAATTAAATACAATTTTGATGTAAAAAAGTTTTGGACGGCTTTTGGGCTGGGTAAAGTCAGCTATTTCTGGCAACACTGGGATTAACTCAACTTCTGGGTTAATCTTTTAAAATTAAATTAATAGCACCATATTTAACCCAATGATCCATATTTTACCCAATTTGCTTCTTTAAATATCCCAGTATTTCTTCAGGGTGTCCGCTAGCTCTTAAAAAGTCTTACATTCACTAAAATATTGTGTTTTAAGTCTTAAGTCATTTTAAGTCATTTTTTTCTTAAAGGTTTAAGACACCCTGGAGTACTTTTTTTGAGATTTTAACTGATTTGTGTGTGTTTAGCTGTGTGTTGAGTATCAGTTCAGACAATGTTAGCGCCTGTCAGCTTTAAATGTGGGGAAAACTGGATAATTTTCAGCTTTTGTCAGCTAATTTCATCTTCCGTGTTTAAAATAATTTTGGGGGCGGATGAAAATCTGTGACGTAGCGCGAATCTGCTAGTGGAGTGATGACGCGCCGGTTTAATAAAAACTTATTTTTTATATTTAAGTTTTCAGCGAATTCACCATTAAATTGTCTAATTAGGGAAAGACAACTAAAAACAATTATATGATTCCTTATGATAATACTAGACAAAACCATTAGACAAAAAATCCTTAGTGTTTAACCCTCTGTAAGTCTAAAATGTCATTCTTAGTGGTCTTAAAATGTCTTAAATTTGACTTGGTGAAACCTGCAGAAGCCCTGTTGTTAGAGAGTATTATTTCTCTTTTTTGAAGTTATGAATTCCCTGTATTTTCAGACAGATTTTCTTCTACAGAGATAGTCCAGGATGTATTGGCAGAAGCTTTAGTTGTTTTATAATTCACAGTCTGCCTGTGAGAGTGGTGTGTGTGTGTCAGTGAGGTCACTCTTCAGTGGGCTGCGTGATAAAAACAACACTACAGATTACAATGGAGATAAAGCAGCTTCGAGACTACTTTTCTATAGATCTTATAGGGGGAAAATCCTAGACATATAAGCATGCACATATGCTTTCAACTTGCTAGTTCACACTTGCATTTATTTCTAATGAATTGCCCGTCAAAGCCACTGCGGTTTGTGTCAAAGCTTTTAATGTACTTTGCACACAAAAACAGAGGAAGAAGTGAGATGTGCTATTTACTGTTGAGTGGCTGGCAGACAGACTGAGCATTTCATCATCTAACCATCACCACTGTTGCTAGAGCAACTTATACTCTATCAGATACTGGGTACCAGGTTTTTATACACACACAACAGCACACACTTTGTCATATTCCTCTTAGCACCACACTCAAAGCAGGAACAATCACACAGCCTTTTCGTATGGCATTAAGTGTATCTATTCAATACGCAAGCACTTCTAAAAACTGCAATAATACAGTAGTCGTTCATGTTTTCTAACCGGGCAGCTGTAATAATCTCACACTTGATTTTCTAGACTCCCTAGCATTACCAAACACTTGTAATCTGGAGCTTTTACCTCAACAACCCAGCCACAAAGTGTGCATGGCAGTTTTTGAAAATTACTATTGCTTGCAATGCGTAAATACATCTATGATGGTGATCAGACTCAGTTGAACAGAATCGCTGTATATTTTTTGGTCAAAATGGATCTGTTCGGTAAGCCTGTAATCTTATCAGCAGTTAGGGACAGGTAATAAGACCACCGATGAGATATATTGATTATTTGAGAAATGTTTTGTTTTTATCTTCACGGATGATGAACCCATTCTTAAGCCTTACTTTGCACATCATCGACGATGATCGGAAGCTGAGCCAGAGATGCCTCGAGATGGCATATTTTCTATTACATTAAAATGATTATTTACATTAAAATTTTGTTTACAGGAGATGGAAGAAATGCAAATGATTTAAAATATTGTTTACAGGATATACAAGAGTTATTTTATTTAGAAGAGATGCTGCTTATTTTCTACTTTTAATATGAAAAACATTGAAAATTATTTATTTGGTTTCCAAAAGTGCAGGTTATTTATTTTTCCCTTTTTTATAAGAAAGGCATTTTTAGGCAATGTGCGTTTTAATTCCAGCTGTTCGACACTGATGTTCAAAAATTAATCATAGGTAGTAGATACTGTACGTTTTAAAATCAAGTAATGCACCCTTATTTCAAAAATCTCTCACTTGTAATATGTGAGTGTATTTACGATACAACCTATCAACGAAGTATGAGGGCAATATATAAATAAATAAAACAATAGTTCATTAATCGTAATTGAGTTCAAATGTTCAATGTTCGATTTTAGCCTATATTTTCAGCCCTAATATTTAATGATAATTATTCTTAGCTGGAAATAAAGGCTGCAATATTAAAAAGATACTAGTGAAACGTAATAAATTAGCATAAATTGGTACTATGTTAACTACTGAAAGTGTAAAAAAAAATTAAAATAAAATCGGAAACTATTTTAGCGCAGGTAAGTAAGTAGCAATAAAACAAATAGGACATTAACAACAACAGTTGCAATAAACATTGGTAAACAACTCAGAATGTGTGATATTGGTTGTGATTGTTTCTTTTCTTAAAAAGTTTATGTCTTGTTTCTAGCTTAAATATCTAAAAATTCTTAAATCAAGAAGCTTTTTCTAGACAAGCAAAACATATTGCCTAGTTTTCAGAAATATTATGTCAAAATCCTTAGTTTTTCCTTAACACAAGCTAAATAATCTTCCAGTGGGGAAAGCAAAATAACCTTATTTCAAAGAGAATATAGAGTATTGCTTATACCCCAGGCAGAGTATTTTGCTTATTTTAAGGGAAAAAACTCACTTTATTTTGATTTCTTATTTCTAAAAACAAGACAATATTTTTCCTTGTCTATAAAATGCTTCCTGATTTAAGAATTTTTGGATATTTAAACTAGAAACGAGTAAGAAAATATTTTTTTGCTCTGTAACAAAATCACTGGCCTGCTGTGGAAAAACAAAACCAGTTATGTGGCAGTAATCCCTGTCTTAATGATTGATTTATTGATTTTTATCATTCAAAATTCATTCTATTAATTCAAAACGTCTGATTTATTTAGAAACTTTCTGTTAAAAACATGTATCGCTGACTAAAATAATTTAAGTATGAAACATCGATGGCACACAAATGTTTTGGCTTTGTTTGAAAGTATTTCCATTGGTGAAACATTCATCATTCATTCATTCATTTTCTTTTCGGCTTAGTCCCTTTATTAATCCGGGATCGCCACAGCGGAATGATCCGCCAACTTATCCAGCATATTTTTACGCAGCGGATGCCCTTCCAGCCACAACCCATCTCTGGGAAAGGTGAAACATTCATTCATTCATTAATTCATTAATTCATTGATTTTCATTCAGCTTAGTCCCTTATTTATCAGGGGTCGCTACAGCGGAATGAACCGCCAAATATTCTGGCATATGTTTCACGATGTGGATTCCCTTCCAGCTGCAACCCAGTACTGGGAAACACCCATATGCTCTTGCATTCACACACACTCATGCAATATGGCAAATTTAGTTAATCCAATTCACATATAGTGCATGTGTTTGGACGGTGGGAGAAACTGGAGCACCCAGAGGAAACTCACACCAACACAGGCATGCAAACTCCACACAGAAATGCCAACTGGTCCAACCAGGACTCGAACCAGCAACCTTCTTGCTGTGAGGTGACAATGCAAACCACTGAGCAGCCCATTGGTGAAACAAAACAAACAAATACATATTGTTTTGTGTATAAAACGTAGCCTAATATTAACTTGTTTGTTGAATTTGTTTACAATCAATATCAAATGTGACATTCAGAAAAGCAGCATACTTGATTGTTTAGTTTTAATTACTATATAATTTTCTGACTAATTAAAAAACCCATATAGGGATAATTTTGCTTGTGTAGCTTGAATTGAATACTCACTGCATTCTATTAGGCTTCATCATGCAATGAAAGCTTTTTATCTCTTTTTTTGCACAAAGTGAGTGATTTACCTGATAATGTCACGCATAATTAAAACAAACCTTACGCAAGACAAATATAATTTTGTATTTCACATTATACCAACCCCCTGATTTCCTTGAAACCAAGGGCAATGCGAACAAAGGACGCTAAACACAGTGCACCACATCAAGCGTTTACACTCGTTTCTCCCATTCACTAAACACTTTCACCATAATGCAGGAAATTTGGTGTTTACCCAACATCAGTGACCACAATCAAACCACTTCACAAAAATCTGAACAAGGTTATGACTCAAACACTCTTCCTCTAATCCACTTAATCTAATCTTATAAAAGACTCCAACTGAATCATAATTTGAGAGTTATTGATTCATTATATATTACAGTAAGGAGATTGATGCTCGGCTTGAGAATGCTCTGGGCTCTTAGTGATGTCCTTTTTAGGGGCGGAAATGCAGTCTTGCTCTCTGGAGAGGGCACAGCACTCACGCAACAATGAGTGTTTTGTCTTATCCTCTGCCAGGCCAGGGTTGTCATAGACACAGGACCTACGTCAGGGTCGTTTATTAATCAATGTAGCCGTTTTGCTCATTGACACAAAGTAATTTTTTATTGCGCTCGAATCAAACGCTCTTTTGTTGGAAGCAAATCTTTAGATGTGTCTCGCCTGCCGTCAAACCAGTCAAGAAAAGACAGCGTTGTCTCAAAAAAAGTATGTCTGGGATAAAGTATATAGGTAAAATAAACCTCAAAGAGTTTCCTGTATAGCTCTAAAAATCAAAGAAACGATGGCGATATGAATTAAGTGAATGTGGCTGTAGATAATTGAACATGGTCTGAAAGGGGACTGGCAGGGCTCAACAATAAGGACTGCCCGATGGCCCGGGGACAGTGTGAGAGATGCTCGGGACAGTAGACGGAATCGTTACTGGCCAGATCAGGCCAGTGCTGCCTTGTCACTAAATTTTAATTTGCCTGCGACTATTTGTCAATTGCATGCATATATAGTCTTAAAATGGCGCCACGGTGGCGAAGTGAGTAGCACGTTCGCCTCACAGCAAGAAGGTCGCTGGTTCGATCCCCGGCTGGGCCAGTTGGCATGTGTGTGTGGAGTTTGCATGTTCTCCCCGTGGTTGCGTGGGTTTCCTCCGGGTGCTCCGGTTTCCCCCACAGTCCAAAGATATGCGCTACAGGTGAATTGGGTAAGCTAAAATTGTCCATAGTGTATGTGTGTGAATGAGAATGTATGGAGGTGTTTCCCAGAGATGGGTTGCGGCTGGAAAGGCATCCGCTGCATAAAACAAAATGCTGGATAAGTTGGCGGTTCATTCCGCTGTGGCAACCCCGGATTAATAAAGGGACTAAGCCGAAAAGAAAATGAATAAATGAATGAATATAGTCTTAAAATCAAGAAATAGTTTGTTTCAAGTATTTAAATGCTACCTTCTCTGTGAAGTCTTAATTACCATATTGCTTTTTTGGGTTCCTCTTATCTGATTGGATGTTGTGAGCACGTTATTTTTTTCCGTAACATGGTAAAAACCAACACATCGAAGAGACGACAACATGACGGCAACATCAGATTATGAGGCTAAAAGAAAATGTCTGTTTTGTGATGTTTTGCTGTCATTTTTAAGTCAGACAGGTTTTGTTTTGCAATAAAATACCTGCAAATTTTCCTTAACATTTTTAGAAATTATTTTTGACACATTATTTAAAATATGTGGCTAAGAAATAGCAATTAACTTTTTATTTTTTTATTTTTTTTGGTGGGGCCAGTGAAAAATTTGGCAGGGCAAGTAAAAATCTGAACCACTGGTCCAATCGGGCCAGTAGAAAAAATCCTTAGTGTTAAACCCTGACTGGAATAGTCTGAATAGATCGATTTTTATTATTCCACGCAAAAAAAAAAACAGCTGCGAGCTCTGAGCTTTGATAATCCAACTAGTTTTGAAGAGCTGCTAATTTTAGCATGTGGCAGGTTAATAGAGTGCGTCCGGACATACAAATTGACTGGCGTTTTATGTCACAGCTGATGTAAAGCATGCATATAGATTGTGCTTTGATTAAAAGCACGTCCATATAAACCCTGCAGCCCTCATTGAAATTACACAGCTTATCAAACACATGCTTGTTAAATCATTACAGCTCATTTATAATTTACATGCAGAGAGGCCCATTCAGGCAGAGCTACAACTTTTATGTTTGTGCTCTCGGTTACTTAAAGTGATGCAGTGTATTGTTGGAGGAACGGAAGAATGCGTGTACATGTTCACGCACAGCGTGGCGCCTTGCAGTTTGGCTCTAAACGAGCAATAAAAAACAAACAAATGCGCAGGCCTCCCATAGGAAGCCAAACACCGCTCAGCTTAGTAGAGATCGCTTCTGAACATGGTTCGTTTCACTCTCCACTCTGTGAGTGGGGTTTGTCGAACATGTGGGCAACTTTGTTCACTGACCTAAATGCATGAAATGTCTTTATATAAAAAGTGGCACTTTTCGTTCACCACACAGAGGGGGCTGTTTATGCTGACACTTTGCTCTTTCTTGTTATGTGAAATGCCGATAAGAGAAATTTACCCACATTAAGTCAAATTCAGACAAACTTAATTATTTTCCTCCCCTGTGCATGCTCTGCTTTGGAGTGTTTGATGTTCATGAGCACTGGCTGAGGGACAGCAAGAGGTATGATTGGTTGTTCCTATGTGATTGTGTGTGTGTGTGTGTTTGAAGAGAAAGAGAGCACTGAAGTATCCAGCACTTAAATTGTCTGCTTATTTCCAGCCACTGCATAATTTACAAAGAAAGTGAATGCATAAGAAAAGGGCAAAGGAGAAATAGGAGTGAAATGGTCACGCAAGCGAGGAATTTGATTTTATTGGAAAGAGAAAAAGGCAGCTAGTTGGAATGCATCACTGTATCTGGGTAAGAAAGTGATTCACGTATATGTCAGCGTTCATGTATAATTTTAATAAAAGCCTATCTCATCCTGCTGGAAGGGTGAATTATATTGGCACCAAAATATCGGGATCGCAAATGGGAAAACAACATAAATGTAAACAAATTAGAAGGCAAGCGAAGAACTGAAAACGGCTGGAAGAAGTGACAATGACAAATGTCTGTCATATACTAACATCATTGATGAGATACTCATCTCAGGGAAAGCAAATATAATACACGGCAATATCAGAAATGAGAACGCAATAATAAAACTTTGCCTGTAAAGAATAAAAGTATTTGAAAGAGGAAAAATGCACTAAAAGGTTTAAAAAGTGGCTTCGCATTTACCTGCTCATTAAGGAGCATGAGAGAGAGAGAGAAAGATGTGAGGAAAGGCATAATTTATTTCACTAGCAAAATACTGCATAAAACTGAATGCCCTCTATTTAGAGTAGCGCCAGGTATCTGTAAAAGAAAGCCACAGACGGTAATGTTATGTCTAAATCTATGAAGTGATGTGTCATTAGATGTGCGCAAAACTGAAATATCACATAAAAGACGTGTGAATAAAGCAGCGTTTCCATCCAACGAGTGAAAGAGAACAAAAGTGCCACTTCCTGATTAACTGACGCCAAATATCAACAGTAAAAATGTAATTTACTGCGGTAGGAGAAGCTGCATGAATCTTTTCTTTATTTAATAAATGACTTGCGCCTCAGAAGACAAATGCCGACACGCAATGAACGCTTGGTGGTGTTTCAAGGCGTGAGACGTGGAGCAAAGTCTCTCTTGACAATTCTTGAGGTGATTGATAAAATAACAACACTAATACTAAAAATGATTAGTGTTGGTTTCTGAAAAGGCGTTTTACAATGATTAAAACAACATTTCAGATGTTTTACAGTGTGCTCAGCCGGCTGGTTTGTCTATTCACACACATTTTTATTATCACATGATCTTTTACACTGTAAAACCCAACAGTCAACTTTATCAAATGAAATGAGTGTAGTTTACTCAAAATTTACAGAAAGTTAATTGTACTCATTTGAAAAGAGTTTTGAACTCAGTGTTGAAGGTAATGAGTTAAAGACCTCATTACTTTAGCTTAAATGAAGTAAGTTCACAGTACTCATATAGATTCGTTTTTTTTACTCAAATGGTTTGTAGCAATCACTTTCCTTAAACGGTTTGAGTTGCCTTAACTTATTAGGTTTTACAGTTCTCAGTTGGTTTGAGTTCTCTTCATTTATTAGGTTTTACTGTGCTCAAATTGCTTCGTTTATTCAAATGGATTAAGTTCACAGTACTCATTAGGATTAGTTTTTGAACTTAAGTGGTTTGTTGCAATCGGTTTCCTTAAATGGTTTGAATTACCTTGAGTTACCTTATACTTTTTGGGTTTTACAGTGTATAAAATTTTTTTTAAAAACCACATGATTCTTTTAATGCGCATACTGGAATTTGTTCAATAAAAGTCTTTTCATCGTAGTTTATGCACATCTTTTTTTATTGAATAAAACGTATATCCTACTCATCTATGCGCATACGTTTTTTATGCTGACATGCAATGAACACGTGGTGGCGTTTGAAGGCGTGAGACGCAAAGCACAGGCGCTCTTGACAATACTGGAGGTGATTAATAATATAATAACACCAATACTGAATTGGTTAAGGAGTTTTACAATGACCAAAACAACATTTCAGATGTTTTACAGTGCTCAGCCTGCTGGTTTGTCCATTCACACACATTTTTATCACCACATGATCTCTAAAACAAAAACCACATGACTTTTTTAATGCGCATACTAGAATTTGTTCAATAAAAGTTTTTCCATCATAGTTTATGCGCATTTTTTCTTATCGAATAAAACTTTTATCCTACTCAGTTATACGTTTTTAATGCACATTTTCAAAATCAATCTGTATCTTGGTGTTTCCATCAACCGTTTTTTTATGCACATCCAAAAATGTATTCAAAATGGGCATAAAAACAGGTGGATGGAAACATAGCTATTTTCGACATTCACACAACAATGAAAAACCAACTCCCAGAGTATATTTCTCCAAGCAAAGACCTTAAAACGCTCTGTTAAATCTAGGGTCAAGAACATTAATTCTCGTCCATTAAAATGATTTTACAGCATATGAGTGCTTAGAACACAGTTTTATAGACGGATGAGATGTGCAGCGAGCGCTCGGTTTATATGAGCGGCAGGATCTCATTCGCACGTCGCAGGTGCAGATGTACAAACACAAATGCGCCACCATCCACTTGAACCCATCTTTCATGATTAAGAATAGGTAAATAAAGCTAATTTATTCCCCACTTTCTGTTAGCATTCCAGTCCATTCATGTATTTTCTTTGCACCTTATGAATTACAGTACCGTCACGCTAGAGTCTTGGCATCAGACATAAAAGAAGCCACGGGGTATTGAAAACAGCAGAATGTCATTCATTCACCAACATAAACTGAAATACAAATCAAAGCCATAGAATTTTATGTGCATATGTGTGTGTGTGTGT